>CAUHTR010008101.1:29222-61069 GCA_959609185.1 Schmidtea polychroa
TCAAACTTTTTTGATCACGACCCAAATTTTTGACATTTCATGCCAAAAATTTTATTGCGACCCACATGACAAAGATTAATTTTAAAATAAATGTTTATTTAATGAGAATAACTCTATTTAACTCTACTTATTCTAGTCATCGCGACCCACCAAAAATTCTTTCGCGACCCAAAAATGGGTCGCGACCCATAGTTTGAGAAACACTGATTTATATTATGTTAATTTTATTCGCATTCTTAATGTGTGCTAATGAAATCAAGCGGTACACTCTGAAAAAAATAATTTTTACTGATTCCTACATGATACTGTGTCGCTAACCTTGCATTTAATGAAAATACTTTAAAAGCTATTTATATGTTAAACTCTATTTATACGAGATTTAGCATAAAATAGAAATTTACCGAATATACAATTAAAAGTAAAGCAATATAATCTAAATCGATGGACTTAAAGTTTTGATGAAAATAGAAGGGTCGTTTGACGAAATAGCTCAAAAGAATTCAATGAGAAATATATCGTTAGTAAATCATGAAAAAGGAATGAGGTAATGTAAACAATATAATCAAAGGTTTTGAAAAGAAATAGATAGATTGTTGAATTTACGCCGAAAAAGAAAAATAAATGAAAATTTTATAAATGAACAAAGTAGTTATAATATTATAATATAATTATAAAATGGATATTGGACTAACAACAAAAGAATTTTATAAGTAACATAATCTACTCTCAGAAAATCCCTGTAAAGAGCCACGATTGACAAATACTTTGTTGTTTCCGCTGACTACTGATTGAAGAAAAAATTGCTTATTGATTTAGACAGTTGCCGATTATTTCAAAACGATGATCGTTTATATGGCGCTATCAGATGAAAATTCACCAATAAAAATTTAAAACATTTAAATTATCTCCAAAACTTATTTGTCAAAATCTGATAACTATTCATTCAGACTATGACTTTATATGATCATTTTCTTATCTGTACAATAATGCCACTCTCGTAAGCAAAGCGACTCGAATTTGATTATAGAAATCTCTAGAGGCGATGTTGTAAGATATTTGACAATGAATATGCTGAATGAATATTGGTCAATACATGCTGCATTCCAAATTTTAAAAGTCTGGTGACAGAAACGCAATCTATTACCTCATTTATAAATTTTAGGAAAAAGTTATTTCTTGATTTTATTTTTAATATTAAATTAAATATATAATATTAGTTAACCTTTTTCGGTCCTATGTCGAATCTAACTCGACATTCCAATAATTGTTTTGAACGCTATCATACCCTTGAGCAATTCAAAAAATTATTTGAATGATTATTTATATTGTATGATTGTCATAAAATAAAATTTTAATTCCAAAAAATACCTTTTATTAAAAAAAAACTCAATTTAGTTCAAGAATATCATATATACAAAAAATCATTAAAACAATTGTGGACTTGGTGGGTAACTTTTTTATACGGACCGCAAAGGATTAAAATAACTTGTTATACTTAAATAAGAAATGTTTAAGTATAATTAAATTAAGTCATTCGACAATGGAATTTAATTTAACTGCCATAAGTGCCATAGTTGGGCTCTAATGAACGCGTTCTCAATAAATCCTTTCCAAGATTTTCGTTAGAAGTCCTGGAATAACGAAGTAGTGGACGTGTATATAGCTGACATTCAATACTTAGCCACGCTGGTGGACGTTTATGGTGAGAAAAAAACAAAGAAAGTGTTTCTTGTTGGATTACTTTCTTATGTTTCCCGATAGCTGAGGACCTTGACCAAAATATGATCTCAAGCTGCCTGAAGTCGTGAGACAAGCCCGGCGTTAATAGAGGACAGTTCAGAAGACATTGGATTAGTGCTATTAGGTCAAGGACAGAAAACATTTAAATGCTTTAACTGTAGAAAGCCCGATCACCTTCGCAAGGAATCCACAATTCACGGAAGCGTGTGATGCTGGAACTGTGATTATTTAGGAAACACATCAAAACAATGCTTAAATAGTTTCTCGGGAAATCCTATGAGAGAACCTGCATAGCAAACAGTGAATGTAAAGCCGTGTATTGGACTCAGTCGATACTAGGTGAACTCAAACAAGATTCGCTAAAAATGCAGTCGGGCCGCGAAACATTCTTATGGTAGACTGTTGGAAGGTGTAATGTGTAAAATCAGTTTTACTCAGTGAGAATACCACGTCAATCATACGAGCGACGTGTAGAGATTGTTGCTTTATCCAGTACTTCCTCTTGCATCGATGTATGATACAATAAGTGACTTACTTTGAAAGCATTAAAAGTGTTGTAATGTCAGTGGCTTAACTATGGCGAGAAAGGCAGTATATCAGTACACCTGCTGATGACCAACAATTGGTTTTGGATTCCCTCTTTAATCTGAAACTGGAAGCAGAGAACTGTGGGAACACTTTTGATTTCTAACGGTGTAAATTTCAAAGAAAACGCCACTTATATCGCGATTAAATCGTCAACATCGCTTTTAGTGGCACGAAATCATGGAAATTGAACGGATACACCATTATATCTCATTCAAACTAAACAACACTGATAATTTCTATCTCGTGTAATCTCTATTTATACGCATGTGACTACATCAACTACAAGTCCGACTGTTGAAGAATGAAGTATATTTAGTATAAAATGATATATACATATTGGCATTAGTGTTAATTGTTTTATTTTTAAAATTATTAGTAGGGTAGAATAAGGAACCGGGCACAAAGACTCATCATTTAACGCAAAAAATACATATGACTCATACCCCCTTGCTCCACGGGGAGGGGTATTTTTAAAAATATATAACTCATAGGTATGACTCATAAGATGATTCATTGGGTGAATAATAGTGGTGACTCATTTCAAACATTTTTAAAATTCTGTGTTCAAATTCAAATTTTAAAGGATTTTTATTATAGCTAGTATTAATCTATTATTATTTTTATTATAACTATTATTATTTTATTATTAATTTTTTATTACTATTATTATTTATTATTATTTTATTATTATTGTTATAACTTTTTATTATAACTATTATTATTATTATTATTAAAGACATTAAAACAGATTACTTATTTCAATACATGACGATCAAAGACATAAAAAATCACAACTAAAATCACAAAATCAAAGCCTTTAATAATATTTTACAATCTAATATTTCAACATCCTGTCAATTGATGGCACAACAAAACATTGTTTCAATTTATGATTCTTCTATCTATTCTAAAAATATTAATAATAATAAAAATCACAATAATAATAATAATATTATATCATTTCTGCCAGCGAAATAATCATGTTCCGATCCATCTTCGGTACCATCTAGAGCAGGGATGGCGAACCTATGGCACGCGTGCCCAAAGTGGCACGCAGATAAATTTTCGCTGGCACGTATAATATTTTTCATTTTCATACATATGTAATGTACTGACTAATCCAAATGCATTTTTGATATTGAAAAAATTGTGAACTCAATTCAAATTTAATGCATAAATTTTGTTATTTAAATGTTAAATGTTAAAATGAATATAGTATGCTTTGGATTTTCAAATATATACATACATATATATATGAATATTTGCATTCTCGCCAAAATTGAAATTCACTAATTCTAATGCAGTTCAGTTAAAAACTTTGTAAGTACGATTGAAAATTGTTTTAATATTTGCATTCTCGCCAAAATTGAAATTCACTAATTCTAATTCAGTTCAGTTAAAAACTTTGTAAGTGCGATTGAAAATTGTGTTTTCTTATTTTAGTATTATTTTTTGCTAATAAAAAAAAATCTATTTATATTTTTAGAAGACAATTATAATTGATTTCAAAAGGTAATTCATTAACAATTTTAATGATAAATAAATAATATGTTTCAACTTTAGAATGTCAGAAAATAAGAAAAGGAAAACAGAGGCCATCTCTAACAGACCATTTCAAGATTGGTGGACTGATAAATATGGAATGATGAAAAGCAATAACAATGCCCTGTGTGCGTTGTGTGGAAATACAGTAGTGTGCAGAACATCCTCAGTAAAACGTCATTATGAAACTACTCATTCATTTCTTTTATCTAAAAGTGATTCAGAACAAAAAGAATATATTGCACGTGAAGTTAAAAATAAAAATTTCCAATCAAAATCATTCACTACATTTTTGAAACATACAAATTATTTAGTTGCTGCTAGTTTTGAGGTTTCCAAGACTATTGCTACTCATAGCAAACCATTTAGCGATGGAGATTATATTAAAGAAGCTTTCATTAAATGTGCACCACATTTATTTGAAGATTTTCAAAATAAAGAGCAGATACTTAAGCGCATTGAAGAATTAAGTATAAGTCGAAATACTGTTAAAGACAGGATATTAAAAATGCATAAAAATATTAATATTAAAAAAATAAATGATATACGCACAGCAAAGCTATTTTCTATATGTCTTGATGAAAGTACCGACGTAACATCTTCAGCTCGCTTGTCCATAATTGCTCGTTATGCTAAAGGAGAAAAAATAGTTGAGGAATTGCTTTCACTAGTTTCCTTATCAGCAAAAACAACTGGGAAAGATATTAGTGATGCAGTTATAAAAACGTTTCAAATGGCTGAGATAGATACATCAACAATAGTGTCAATTACAACTGATGGAGCTCCCTCAATGATAGGACGGCAAGCTGGTTTTGTATCTCTTTTTCAAGAAAACGTTGGGCATCCAATTATTAATTTTCATTGTATAATTCATCAAGAAGTTCTATGTGCGAAGTCTGGATTGGCAGCATTTGATGATATTTTAAGTATTGTTTCCAAAATAATAAATTTTATAGCAGCTCGAGCTTTGAATAAGCGGCAATTTCAGTTGCTTCTACAAGAGGTAGGTTCAAATTATCATGGATTGTTAATGTATAATCACGTACGCTGGCTTAGTAGAGGATTTGTGTTACAACGTTTTGTAGAATGTTTTGATGAAATTATCATGTTTCTTAATGATAAAAAAACCGAATTTCCTGAACTTTTTGATAATAACTGGATCACCAAATTAATGTTTTTAACGGATATTTCCAACCATTTAAATGAATTAAATATTAAATTGCAAGGTCCCGGAAAATCAATTGATGTAATGTTCGATATTATTGAAGGTTTTGAGTCCAAATTAGTAATATTTAAACGCGATATTGACAACAATAATTTTAAGTATTTTCCTTTGTTGAAAGATCACCTTCAAAAATTTTCTATTCATGGAGTCTATGAAATTAATATAAATTTTTATAGCCAAGTTATAAGTGACATACAAGACAATTTTGCTAATAGATTTCAAGATTTCAAAAAATTTCAACCATTAATTAACTTTATTAAATATCCAGACAAGTTTGATATGGAAACTGCTAAAATTGATCAATTAGACTGGTTACAGTTGGAGAATTTAGAAATGCAGTTGGCAGAGTTTCAATCAAATTCTATTTGGAAGCTGAAATTTATAGAGTTAAGGCAAGAAATAGAAAATAATGAAAAAAAAAGATTAAATGAAGAAGAATACGAAAACATGAATAATATGTTGTTGAAGACATGGTGTTCGCTCCCAGAAACATTTAATGCGATGAAGAAATTGTCTTTAGCTATTCTAACAATATTTTCATCAACGTATAGCTGTGAAAGTCTATTTTCGATTATGAATAATATAAAATCTGATGTACGAAACAGACTTACCGATGAATGTGGGGAGGCTTGTATTTCATTAAAATTGTCAAACTATGATCCGGATATTGATGCATTATCGAGAAATATTCAGCAACAAAAATCCCATTAAAAAACATGTCAGCATATTATAGAAATGAATCTATATATAATTTTTAAAAGCATGTATTTTCATTTAATAAAAATAATTTGTATTGGCACGCATGTATTTTCATTTTATAAAAATAATATTTATTGGCACGCAGTCAAAAAAAGGTTCGCCATCCCTGATCTAGAGGATGTGGAGGATAAGGATGTGAAAAATCAGGAACATCTTCAAATATAACGGTGTTACTCATCAAATAGTGTCCATATGTAAGACTCTTATTTTTTTCTCTTTTATCGTCAAAGCTAGTCAGTGCCTTCTTTAACTCTTTACTCTTTACAGAATATAACTGGTGATTTTTACGCGTTATCCTAAACTGTGGAACAGTAACAATCGTATCATTCAAGTAACAATCAAGAAACGACTGATGGTTCAGTGTAGTATCATTAAGACAGATCCCTTTTGCTTTCATACACTCCTCGTCCCTTAACAAGCTATAATATTTCGGTCTCAAGAACACCATCTCATCAAATAGTAGTCCCTTATTCTCATCCTTAAACTTGCCTATTATTTAATCCAGGTTTCTACTATATAATGGATGACTCGGTCATAGTTCGACGTATCTAATAATTGATCCCTAACCATCGCCGGTAAGAGTATTTGGATGTATATGTTAATAATTTTTATCGAATTATTACATAGACGCAAATTAATTCGTTTTTAAGATCAGCAACAGCTTCTCCACTTTTGGACTTTTTTCAGCGGCTACTGGAAAATCATCCAAGTAGTCGTGAATCGAATCCGGTATATCTAAATCTACTTCTATGGTATAACCATACTGAAGTAGATCTAAATCTACCTTAGTGCATTCAAGTAAAATCTCGCTCAAAGTAGAATCCGTTACCCATTCAAAATCACCACAAGGTAAAGAGTGTCTCAAAGTCAAACCGTACAAATTGTTTATTTCTATGTAAAGCAATGTCTATGCAAAAGTTTTTACATGTTTATTGACAAAAGTCAATCGACCGCGGATACCTCCCTCGAAAAACTTGTACATCTCCATAACGGTGAGGAGCTCGGTAGGAGATTATAAGGTCATCAAAGCTGAACACCATCTCATACCAGGAATTCCCAAAAAGTTAAGAGGCTCTAACTTGTTATGAGCAATCGATTTTACTCTAAATTGCTGAAAGTAATCAGCTAAAATGAATACATCCAATTTCAAATAAACCATCATGTACTCAAAAAGTGATGTATATAAGGTTTCTCTCCATATTTTCTCTAAATTCCTCTGGCGTCACATCTTTTCAGATTGGTGGTAATGAAGTTGTTTCATGTAAAACATCCAACGATGTTGCAACATCATAGGGAAATATACTTTTACTTTTAACAATTGAATCCTGAAATATCAGATTCAATCAGCGGCAATGAAGTTAGTGTCTACTGCATTTTTTAAAGATTCATCTATAAATTTTACAGTGCCGATCCTAGCAAACAATCTAAGTCACTGGGATACAGTTTCTCAAATTCAATTTGTGAAAATTGGAAAGGCCAAATTTGAGGATATGATGCAAGTCATACCCTCGCAAATTGTGGAAGACTAACGTCAATGTATGACAGGGAAGGATTACACGGCGAGCACGCTGCTCCAAAAAAACTATTATAATGAGAAACTTTTTTTACTAATGCGTTCAATTTCAGAAAGAAACACAATTTAGACCAACAAATGACTAATAGAATGTTACTCCCATCATATTATAATGCACCTGGCAGAAATGGGTAAATGTTTTTGAAAGTAAATGATTTCCCGAGGTAAAATTGCCTCAAAGTCAGCATAAATAACAAAGGAGTGAGTCTTCTTACAGTCAGTAAACTCCAGAAATTTATTTTTAGGAAAAGTGTACATTGTAGTACCTAATTGATTCATGTCACATAAATTTATGTGAAGATCAAAAAATTTATCGTTCCTAAAACTATTTAGACACCTGGCACACCAGTGACTTTGAATTCTAACTGGTGTTATAGAATTATTCCTACAATTCAAGAATTTGTTCAAGTCAGTAATTGCCACGTAATGAAAGGTGGTTTTATTCTCTAACAAAAGCAAATTAATTGGTGTAGCTCCTACAACTTTGGATCGATAAATTATATCGATAAACGGATGCTTCAATACTATATCGTCATTACTGATTTCAATTGTGGCATTTCCATCGTATGATAGTACATTAATGCAATATGAAGTATTAAGACATTCAAACCTATGTATATTTGAAAGCTTCATTGGTATATCAGCCGGGTCATATTTTAAATCAGTCAGATTATAAGATGTTGAGCGATGACGATATTGCCTACGTATAGTATCATATTTTATGACAGCTAAAACGCTGAAAATTCGTCGTCATTTTTAACATTAACAATACAATTTTTTTAGCGATTCAGGAATATCAATATATTTACTACCACAAAGTCGATTAATTTCAATAAATTTTGTTACAATGAAAGAGATGTACTCAAGTTTAGAAATGGTCCAATTAGATCCCTTTTCATTTATTTACAACAATTTCTGGTTGAGAAGATCAATACCTTACTCAATGAATGTATCACTCCAAACCAGGATAGAATTTGAAATGAAGAAACTGTTTCATCATTCTTCCACCTTCAAACAAAATTGAATTTTGACAGATTTCAATTTCCTAACAAAATTTTCCAATTCTTTTAACAAAATTTAAGACACGGTGATTGTTTTCATAGAAAGAGATGAAAGGTCCATCTTTAAGACAACGTGGTTATTATTTAAATCGCTTGTAATATCTACAAGGCCCAAACTTATTTGATTATTTAAAGATGCATTATCGATAATTTCATCATCAATGATGGTGATTACATTGTTAAATTTTGATATTTTATTTGGTATAATTTAAATATTATCCATATTTTTTCGTTTATTCATATTAACTAATTCTTCATTTTGGTTATTTAATTTATTATACTGTTCTTTCAATATATTTATTTCATTATTTTCGATATATTTATTATTCTTGATAGATTTATTATTTTCACAAGATTTATTGACGAGTTTTTGACCCTTTGAATATTGAGGACACGCTTTAGACCTTCGAGGATATGACCGTTGGATAGAGCTCTTTAAGACCTTTTGAATGATACCCTTGGTTGAAGGTCTGACCTTATTTGACCCTTTAAAATTTGAACAAAGAATTTGAAAAAATTTGAAATGAGTCACCCCTATGAGTCATCTGATGAGCCACCTTATGAGGCATACCGATGAGTCATGCAGACGAGTCATACATATTAGTCATGCCGATGAGTCATAAAAAATTTGAAATGATGAGTCATATGTCTGTGATCCCGGCTCCTCATTCTACCCTACTATTTTTTAATAAAAATTTACAATTTTTGTTTTTTTAAATATATTTTAATATTCAAAACTTTTGGAGTCAGTTTTTAACATTATAATCACAAATATTTGGAACTAATTTATACTTATTTATTTCAATTTGGAATTTTTCTTAATTTTTCTTACTTGACGTACAATTCTGGCAAATTTTTTGAATTTTATATTTTCTTTCCATTTATATAATATTCAAAGTTCTTGGAGCCATACAAGTTCCTAGGAAACCCACCTCTCAAAGAATTAGATATTTTATAACAAAGTACCGTGTTAAATTTATCAACCGTTAATATCAAAATAAAAACCGATTTTAGAAAATGATTGACAATCAAGGAATAGTAGAAGATAATCAGGACCCGCATGAAGTCAAGTCATCAATCGAAAAGAGCTTAATTTCAACCGGAACTGCCTTTTTCTTTAACTTCGAAATTTATTTGCATTTCTTACATATTTTCTTAGCAAAAAAAATTTAATTTTTATGAATAGGTAAAACATAAATTGATTTGCCATTTCAAACTAATATTTTTGGTCTTAATGATGTGAAACAGTTTTTCTTTAGCTTCAGAATTGTTATATTTTCGCATTTTTTACGTCAAGATAAATTCTTAATATCATTAACAAAACATAGGATATATTTTCAAATTAACATTAGATGCTTAAATAATTTGTATTGAATCGGATTAAATGATATTTTGTATTGACATTTTATCGATTAAATATAAGTCATTAAAATTATAGCAAAAATTGATTTTTAATAGTGGAAGTCGGATATTATAACCACGGATAGTGTTATCAATAAGTTATTGTCATTATAATAAGTAGGGCCTCAGATATACTAACTTAATAAATATTTTAATTTAATAATTGAATTACAAATGCATCAAATAAAGGAGACATTTTATAGATTTTTCCAATAACACACTTAAATTCTGAAACAAACAAGCACTATTTTCAATGATCGATAATCAATTCAATCTACGAAAACTTCAATCATTGCGTTTCGGGTACAAAAAAGATCGTGCTTCAGTTCTATCAAATTGACATCAAGACATCAACAGATTCAACCAACATATGTTTTGGAATCATCATAATCAGCGAGCTAATCTACTCGATTTTCTCGTCATCGAATCATGTATACTTCAGAGTATCTACAGAAGTTAATCAACTCACTGTTCAACCAAATAACAATCATGTCAAGTTCATTCACGTCGAAGCTGATCAAGGGTTTTTGCGTGAATACATTAGATCACCAAGATACTATATGTACAAATAAACTTTGGAGATTTCTTTTACTTGTTAATCGTCTCCGCTACATTACTTTATTGTGGAGATTTTATCATAATTCCATGCCCCTACACAATAAATTGGTCACTAGACGACAAAAGAAAATAATCCACCTATTATAATCAAACTTTGGCTATTGTCATTAATTCTAATAATTATACATACCTTTATATAATAGTTCTCAATTTATTCTGTAGAATGATTGATTTATAAGATTATGGATATAAAGTGCATTATAAATTACCCTTTATAATTATGACAGAAGAATAAACAGATTTTTCATTTCAAGAAAAGCGAAAAACTTTTTAGAGGGTTACAATAAGTTGCCAAAAATGAGTGAATGAAATGAGGCTGCGTATTTAAAAATTTAACAATCACTCCTGCGTAAGATCTTAAAATATAGATCAAACATAGAAACTGCTCAATTTTTCTATCAGAACATGGATCAAAAAAAGAGCACGATCTGGGAAAGATAATCAAATTGCGTCGGCATTAAAAGTTTAGTTTAAGAAAGTTTGTAAAAATTGATTGACCAATCACTTGTCAAGGGCAGAAGAACTAGCAAAACTATGGACAAAGATGTCGTTGTAACTAATTGAATTATTCAACAAATTATAGAACAAGTGGGAGAAAATTGTGTCTCCAAATTATAAAGAGTGAATGTAAGAGTGAACAGAAGAACAAATTTCAGAAGCTACTCCAATTAATGACCCAACATAAGATGCACTACTCATTGTTGTGTTCAATAAAGAGAAAACTAGACTCGCATACAATCTAGACCAATCCAGAGGACCCATAGGTGGTCCGCGAACTATCGCTTGCTGTTCACTGGTCTAAACGATATACTAATATTCACAAGGACAATAAAAGACCACTACAGGAAGCTTAGTAAGGTATTGAATAAAATTTGAGTGCCAAAACTAGGGATAAACCCAGAAAAATGTAAAATATTAAGAACAACGACATGAAAATGTTGTAGTATATGATTCTCTCACAATGTACAGCCATGAAAAAGTGTATTGTATAACAAGACAGGAGTTAAAAAATATACATGGAGCCGTTAAAAGAAACATTGAACAAAGAAAAGTGTATATGCGGATTTATCTACCATTATAGTAGAAACGTATAACTAATAGCTTTAACAAACAAGATGAAAAAACCATTGCGAAAGTTTTGATGAAAAACAGATACTAAAATTTGAAGGACCAAAGGAACTCCAGGCTCATCGTGGAAAAAACTTTGAAGCCAAAAGCATAAAGGAGTTAACAGAAGCAGTCGGAATCGAATTGATATTTTCAAACCCGTATCACCATAACACAAACAGAATAACAGGAAAGCAATTCCAAACGATTATAGAATATATTAAGCCTCCACTAAAAGAGAAAGGAAGTAATTCGGTAGAGAAACGACTGGAAGTCGAATTAAAATTAATGTAAAATAGCAAATAAAACTATTAGAATAAGCCCAATGGATATTATATTTGGTAGGGAAATTGATAGATTAATTGATAGAAAATAGGAACAAATAAATATAAAGTGGGAAATGAAGAAACCGAAACAGGAAAGCGTAGCGAATAGGAGAAATTTCGAAGTAAAAATTAAGATATATACAAAAAGTCGTGTATAGCAAAATGTTTACATAAAAGAAGTTATTAGGTAGAAGATAAAAGTAAAACGATGAAGAAATATAATTTTAAAAACTAAGTAGAATCTAATTTTAAAATGTGATTATCTCAAGCAGAAAATTTATAAAAATTATAAGGGAAAATCAACGAAAATAATTGCAGATTTATTTGAAAATTTTAGAATAATTTTAAAAATGATGATTGTGTTTTTATCGAATCATTGAATTAGTGTGTATTTTGAAATTCGTGTTATTTTAAAAATTATTGACCGAATTAAAAAATGTCTCAAAATATGGTTTGTTTCGATAATAATAAATTAAAAACTCTAATTTTTGGAGGGTATTATTATTGATTTAATGGATACCGGAAATTTAAATACAATAGAAAATAAAAATTAATAATACTGTTTTTGGATTTTTTAATGTGTGAAAATTATATGAAATAAATTTAATTAAGGCGAAACTAATGAAACGTAGAAATTATTTTATTCTATTGAATTTGGTAAAGTTATTAGTGTTTATAAAAAAAGGTATTTTCATTTAAATATGTCTTAAATTATTAATCATTAATATTTTTTATGATGAAATCTTTCAGCAATTTTCATTAGAATTGATTTTATGCAAATCATTACACCATAATTATTATGATATGTATTTGCTGAATTTTAAAATTTTTATTCTAAGAATTTCACACTAATTATACAATTTTCATTTTATATTCCCCATAGGAAATATGGAAGAACAGTTTATGAAGAAGTCAAAAGCCAGTGCAGTTCAGTGTGGCTACATCTTTGAGAGAGAAAAATGGAAAGTCAGCAAAATGTAAGATTGAGAGATGTGGTACTATTATCAAGACTTTAGGAGGATCGACAAGTGGTTTACATACACATTTGAAAACAAAACATAAAATCAACACAAAGAAAACACCCAGCTCTGAGGAAAGTGTGGAAGAAGTGTTTGCAAAATTAGCTGCAACTTTCGGACTTTCATTTAAAGTTATTGTCACATCTGAGGAAATTCGAACGAATTTATGGCAAGAGAATTTAAAAACATTCCGAGACATCCAGGAACATCCAGGAACTACTAAAAATATGATCATAGACTATTCTAATTCGATTCGAGAAAAAATATCAAGGGAAATACTTGAGTTGAAGTCAAATAAGAAGTTTAGTATCTACTTCTATAAAGAACAGAAGATATCTCAACATTATTTTATTCGGAAGTCAAAAATTTTGGAATATTGGTCTGGTTCGAATAAAAGGAAATTTGCTGGCAGATAAACGTCTTGCAGATTTTGGATTAAGTTTAGATCATGATATAGTATCAATCACTACTAATGGAGCTGCTGTAATGAAAAGACTTGGTACCCTAGTACCGTGCTATCAAAACTTGTGTCTAGCCCATTGTATACAATTAGCTGTTATTGACGTTTTGTATAAGAAAAGAACGTATGATAGCTGCGATTCTACAAATTATGGAGAAGTTTCTGATGGCGATGATGAAGAAAATAACAACAATGATGAGGATAATTCATACATTATTTATAAAGAGCAAGAATTCCTACCAGAACTAACCGATATGAACAATTTCAACGGAACAATAAAAAGTAAGACGAATAATTAAGATATTTAGGCGATCTCCAACAAAGAATGATATTTTACAATAATATAGTGTCAAGGAACATGGTAGAATTGCAGCTTCTTCTTGATTCCAAGACTCGCTAGAACTCGATTATTATAATGCTTGAATGATTTTATTTGCTAAAAAATTGCATTAAGAAATCGTTGATTGACCTTCATAGCGACATATGAAGTGAATTAGATATTGAAATAATATAAACTGTAATAACAGCTCTATCGCCCGTTAATTCCGCAGTGAATACTTTATGCAAAAGTGAAGCAAATCTTTTAACTGCGGATGCGACATTGTCATTTATCATTAATAGCTTGTATAAAGATAATGCGTTATCCATCGCTCTAAAAGAAAGCCTCACACGTAGTATTTCAGAACGTCGGAGTTTTATCTAGTGTCTTGGATTATTTACATTTTGTAAGGTAAATCTTAAAAAATGTTATTTTTCCTAAAGCTTCTCAACAAACGATATTAAATATCGTCTCAAATCTCTGGGAACGTTTGTCAAATCAATCTATTGATGATGAACATGAATTATCCGAAAATGATTCTGATTCGGAAATATCTTTAGCGAAAATTAACAAAAAATTGCACCAGGATATTACACAGCAACTAACTAAGGAAAATTAGGCATATCTATTCATGATAAGAGAACGTACAATGTTTATTAATACCGGTTACCTAGATTCTTTATTAACTCTTGTGTATGAACAATATGACCAACAAGCGTTGAATCAGAAAGACCATTCTCTTCAACCGCAATTTTCTTTAATAAGCTGCGTAACCGTCTGAATGATGACTCGTTGGATCATTTATGCTTCTTAAAAGCATATTTTCTTAACACTCAAAAATAAAAAAAAATTCCCAATAATTTCTTAATAATTTTTTCCCGGTATTGAAATCACTATATTAAATAATAGACAAAGGCTAATTATATAGAAACCAATAAAATGTTGCGCCTGGAAATTATTGAATATCGGCTGACAATAAACGAGTCCGAAAGCATCAATCAATCCATAAAATCTCACCTTTATAATGAGGAGAATTCGAGGAGCATTTTATAATCCTTCGAATGCTTGACAAATCACCGTATTTCTTATTATAGTTATTTCCTTTGGCCTTGATTACAATTCTCTCTAATCGCAGTTTTGGTTTGCGGGTAATTGCTTGGTTATGGTCCTTGATTGCAACCGGTTGGAGAGAGAAACGGAAATCATGCGGTGTGAGAAACCTTTTATGCCGATTATGAACTCTCAAGTTTTTATTCAGATTTTCATTGATTATGGACTTTTGAATTTGATTTTTGCTTTGAATCAGAATGTCTTTCAACACAGTCGATTTGGTTTTCATGTCACTGTTGTTGATATTGATAGAGCGCTTTCTGTGTAAATGTACTTTTGATTTGAGGTTTCTTGTGGCGGACGAATTTTGGCTCTTGACTGCATTTCTGGGAATGTGCTTCAATTTTGTGGTCAGTATAACCGATTCATAAATCAAACTATTGCATATCTTCTTCATAATTCGCTTCAAAAATCGATTTGGTGGGATTTTCGTTTTCTTTATTTCTTTTAAAATTCCTTTAATTTCTTTCGGTTTCTCACTGGCTGGCAAATAGTTTTCCTTCAGCAAACTATTGACAATTATCGCAGTCATGCAGGATTCTAAAAAGAAATCGGAGAACTGAAAAAGAAATATCCAAGATCGTGGAATGACAGAATCCCAGAGGATTTTCTCCAAAGCAACAATTGGATTTTTTGTCCAGTTTTCTGGAGTAGCAGTAGGAGAAAATTGATGATTATTTTTATTTTCGATTGACCTGTTGGAATAGAAGGCAAGGTTCTTATAATCTTCTTTTTCTTTGCTATCAGAAATCTCATGATAATCACTGTTATGAGCAGATGATTCATTAAATTTTTCATCAATGAAAGATAAACTGATGTTCACAATGCTGTAGTTTGAATTTTTTATATTCCGCTTTGAATTATAGCTGAAATCTCTTTTGGATTTTGGAAAATCTAATCGCTTTTGGTCGAAATCAATTGAGTGTAGAAGGAAATCATTAATTTCACAAATTATGAGCTTAGAAACGGCGTAAATCTGAATTGGAATGACATCAATATTATCGAATAAATAAATTTCAATGAAATCAGACGAAACAGGTGAGCTTTCAATCAGCGGTGTCTTTGTTATTAGATTGCATGTGTCAACTCCATGAAGGTTAGATGGGTTATCGATAGGTAATAATTGTTCTATTTTACAATCCCCGTGCGCTGCAATTAAATTGTCTTGAGTTTGATATTCTAGACTCGTCCAATAAACAGCTTCATTAGAAACGGACTTCTTCAGTTGTTGTAGGTTGTGAAATTTTCTCATTATTTTAAAATGCTTGGCAGTTTTTAAAGGTCTGGCGATTTTGCTTATTTTCTGGCATTTCCGGCGACTTCTTGAAAGATTTTCTTGGACCAGTGCAATATGTCTGGAATTGAAATTTGCCATGGCAAATATTTGAATTACTAAAATATTCTTTCATATAGTGCTAAATAATTTTAGAAAATGATAAAATTTTACCTCATTTATTGAAACTAGAGACCGAACGTAACACTATTTGCAGCGATTATTTAAACAAAGCTCATTAAAACATAAAATTGAATGGTCAGTTTCAAAATAATTTAGGTATGCATTTAATAAATAAATTGGAAATAGAGAATAGAAATAAAAAAAATTAGAAGTTCCAAGTTGGTATAACAAGTTCTTTTTTTACTAATAATAATTTTAATTTATGCCGATATATATTTTTTTCATTAAAATTTTTCTCTAGTTTTTAAACTCGCTATGATGATTGATGAGACCAATTTTTTATTGAATTAATTTAAATTTTGATTTGACACCTAGGGACTTTATTAATCTAAAATTACATAATGTATATAGGCAATTTTTTAAGAGTTTTTTATCTTGTTGTTTTAATAATTAGGAATTTGCGGTTTTTGTGAATTAATTAAAACTTGTTATTTATAAATTCTTTGATTAAATATATATTGTTAGTTTCAAGATTTTTGCTGCAAATTTAAAGATGGATCTAAAGATGGATTTAACTGGTACTATGTTATCTTTCTAACTGCTGAAGTTAAAATTTACCACATTTAGCGTAACTAAAAATTTTTTTCTCGAGAAAGCAGAAATACCAAAATGTTCAAAACAATTGAGATCGTTTCTCGGATTAACGAACTACTATAGAAGATTCATCAAAGACTATGCCAAAATCGCCGAACCATAATTAGCTGCAACATCTGGATGCGATAAAGATAAAAATTGGACTAAAGAATGAAATGAGAGCTTCCAAACTCTGAAGAGACGGTTGTGCGAAGCACCCATCCTTGATTTTCCAAGTTAAGATAGGACTTTTATCTTAGACACAGACGCTAGCTTCGGAGCCATTGGTGCAGTTTTGAGTCAAATTACAGACGATGGAGAAGAATCTGTCATAGCTTATGGCTCGAGACATATGTCATCACATGAAAAGGGATACTGTGTAACCAGGAAAGAACTGCTCGCCGTACATGAATACGTCATGCATTTTAGAGAATATCTGTACGGAAAAAAATTCATAATTCGCACCGACCACAAGGCATTGGTTTTCATGAACACTACAAAAACGCCAATCAGTCCGCAATTCCAAACATGGTTAGCTAACCTGTCGGAATATGATTTTGAACTAAAATATCGGAAAGGCGAAGAACACTCAAATGCAGATGGACTATCAAGATTAAAAAGTATGGTTTGCACCCAGTGTCAAACAAGACATGAAGAAGGTAAGGAAGGAAAATCAAAGATTATATATATATATATGGGAACAACAACAAAAGGACATTCGGTTTCGAGAGCTGCGAGAGATATTGGAAAATGGATGTACACGGGAGAAACAGAATTGTTTTCCTTTTAACGTAAAAAATACACAAATTGATGGAGGATTAATAACAGTAGAAAAGAACAAAAATATCTTAATGTTAGTCCCAGAAACATTTGCAGGCCTGTTAACAACAACGCTACATGAAGAACTATGTCACATTGGAGTTAAGAAATTATTTCATTATATGGAAAAGATATTTTATTGGCCGAAAATGCAAGAAACAATCCAACTCTATTTACAATGTTGCGAGATCTGCGCTAAGAGAGAGATCGATCAGACAAGAACCAAGGAAACATTTATTCTTAGATATAGCTCTGAATTCCTAGAACAGATTGTTATAGATGTGGCTTACATGGAAATCAACGCCAAAAAAAATATATGGTAGTAATGGTGAACCGTTTTAGTAAACTGATTTCTTTAACTGCAATCACAAAGCAAGACGAAGGGACAATTTTCAAAACAATACTTAATAGTTGGATCTATCGATTTGGAAAACCGAAGAGTATTTTAACAGATAGAGGCCGAAATTTCGAAGGGAATTTCCTAAGACAGAAACTACAGAAACTTGGAATCAAACAGGAATTCAGCTCACCTTATCAGCACCAATCAAATGGTTTAGCCGAAAGAGCCATACGAACGATAAGAGATCTTATTACAGCAACATTGGCAGGCGGATGTGAAGAGAGAAACTGGCACGAACTTCTACCCAGAATAGAGTTCACTATAAATAGCAGTCGACAAAGTGCTACAGGTTTATCACCATTTGAGATAATTTATGGACGGAGTGTTAACCTACACTCTAACCTGAAACAAGCCGAGATATCAAGAAGCAAAAGAATCGAAGACGCGAGATTTAACTCGAGTAAAGCCGCAGACACTATGAGAGCTATGGATAAGTCAAAGAGGGGCACTCGTGTTTTCGAGGTGGGGGAGGAGGTACTCGTACGTAAAGAGCCGCAGAACAGGCACAAGGATGGTATGCAATACGATGGCCCATATAAAATCGCCAGATTTCTATCACCTCATCGAGTCGAACTACATTCACAAGAAGGAACGAAAGAAAGAAGAATCGAGTGGCTGAAGAAGTGGAAAAATTCTTAAGAAGGGGAGAGTTAGATATCTTGTTGTTTTAATAATTAGGAATTTGCGGTTTTTGTGAATTAATTAAAACTTGTTATTTATAAATTCTTTGATTAAATATATATTGTTAGTTTCAAGATTTTTGTTGCAAATTTAAAGATGGATCTAAAGATGGATTTAACTTTAAGATATATATTTTATTAATTCAAAGTAATTGGATTCAGTGAACTATTTAAGACAATTCAAGGATTACCCCAAGACTGTTTCAGGCTCTGGACTATGTTCAATTGTTACATAAGTTTTCACAATCCTGCTAGATAGCAAAGTATAGACGAGGACGAATCATACTGAGAAATTCAGTTACTATAATTCAGAATGAATCTAAAAATTAAATTGATTGGAGGAGTCGACAAGTATTAAACCCAAACCTGTAACATGTCAAAAAACTTTTATGAAAGCGATTAATCTTTAAAATTTTACCCGGACCCTTTAAAACCAACAAAAAAAGAAAAAATAGAATAAATATTACAAAAAAATCTAACTAATATTAAATTTTTTTAAAATAACTCAATAATTAAAAACTAGTAAAATTTAGAGTTAAAAATCATTCGGGAATGGACCGGTGGTATTAGAAAGTTCCTAAAATAAGTTTGATGCTTTAACTCGCAAAAAGTAATGTCGGCGCAGAGAAGAAAGTGTTCTAATAAAACCCAATGACATTAAAAAATGGTCACTTTTATTCAACTTTTACTTAATTTTTAGTTTTGGTTATGCTTATTCGATTAAAGAATCCATTAATAGATATTCAGTATTCATTATAAATTTGATTTCCTTGTACTGTCTGAAATTACAATTACAGAAAAGGAAAATGACGATAAATCTTTGAGAATGTCCGCACAACGAAGGAGATGAAATATTTTTAAAAAATTACTAAAAAAAATTAGTTTTGTAATACAAAGTTATCGATTGCAGAATGAACGAGGAATTCTCTATTTTAAAGTAAATCTGATTTAGGAAATTTGGCTAGATTATGTT
This sequence comes from Schmidtea polychroa, assembly GCA_959609185.1. NCBI lineage: Eukaryota > Metazoa > Platyhelminthes > Tricladida > Dugesiidae > Schmidtea > Schmidtea polychroa. Next base: position 48,972 of record CAUHTR010008101.1, read on the forward strand.
AGCACTTAGAGGTTCCCTTACCGACGAAATATTTGTTACCTATGGATGTATGTCAGTTATCTTTAAACGCCATTATGACTGTCGTCTTTAAGCCTTATTGTGCCCGTAGACTTCCGCAGCGTATACGTTTGAAATAAACAGTTACCCGAAAAGTTAATGGGCATATATCCATATGCCTCAAGAGCAATGGCGTAGCAATAGGTTGTGCAGGTTGTGCACGGCACAAGGGCCCAGGACGAAAAATTAGTAAAATTTATACGTTCGAGCATTATAAATTCCCCGATTGTCATCAAACCAAGCATCGCTTTGGCGTTTGTTTTGTTTTTATTAAGACAGCAACCACAGTTTGGACGGTTTATACATTTAATATTATTAGGAATCTATATTGGATATAGTTGTAAACCACATATGTCACAAATATTTTGTGCGTCCCAAAATCTGCACAAGGGCCCCAGAAATCCTTGGTACGCCACTGCTCAAGAGACAAAAATCACTATAAATACAGGAAACTGGCTCAAGATATCCAAGAAGAAATCAGAATCCATTCAACAGTGGACACATTCCTTGTGTGTTCACTGGGAACCTGGGATAAGAGGAACAACGACATATTCAGAAAACTAGGTTTCAAATAAAAGGAATATCAGCCAATCAAAGCCAAAATGATCGAGAGAGTAATCAAAGGTTCACAGAAGACCTTCCATCAATAAAAAAGAACAGATCGTGTCACGATGATTGTGGCATCATCGTAAAAACGCAAAACAAGCAAACTCAACGCCCATATAGTAGCCTGCTACTATATTTTCTCTTTACATATTAATTATGTATTTTCATTAATAAAGTTTTTGGCTTTCATTTTTTGGATCTTTATTTGTTGATTTTCGAGGGAGCATATTATGAGTATTATGGTTGCTTCTAGCCAAATTCTATTGAGATGTACTTTATACATAGAGTTGTAACATGCATTTGGACATTTACTTACAAGTAATTTTACGCTCAACTTTTATTTCTGCGTTTGTTATCCATTTTCTGACTCTTTAGGTAACGAGTTAAGTTTCTGGTCCTAGCTTCTTAGTTCTTGTATGATTTTCAATTGTTGTTCCTTTCTCTTGAGTTCTTGGCATGAGGTTTGATTCTTTTTTTCAATATTTTTATTTCCTTTTGGTCCGAATTAAGTTTTGAATTCTCAAGGTGTGGTGTTTATCTGCATCTCCCTCGTTTACTCGTTCTTGGATCTTTTCATTCTTTATTTCACTTTTCAGATTTTTGGTATTTTCCTCGTATATCTTTCTTTCTTCCTTCAATTTCTTAGTCTTCCCTGGTGCACAACATTTTTTGTTCCGCTATTTCTTTGTATCATTTTACATCTCTTTCTGCATTACAATTCCTTTCATTATCTTGATATCATTCTCTCTTAGCATTATTTTTTGTGTCTGCTTTGCATGCTGGTCTAGCATTTTTGTTTGGCGATGTTGGATTCTTGCGATAATTTCTCAAAACATTTGATCAATTCTTTGTAATATCTTCCTACAATTCCAATTCAAAAAGTCTCAATAACTTTTTTGTCATCTCGAGAAGTTATGTCCTTGTAGCTCTATAGTCCTTTTCCAAGCCTGGTCTGTTGCACTGCAGTTACACAGTGTTCCAATCTCCATTTTGGTTTCCATCTTCAAAATGTCCTCCAACCAGGTTTTCACTTGTTCTGCTCTTTACTTTGCATTGTTTCGCAATTGGTCTGACAGCTTTTCTAACTTCTCTTGCAAGTTCCATTTTCAATCTTGGTATCTGAATGTGTCTCCGAGAGCCTGTTTATAGGACTTTTTCCATATACATTCTCCTCCATAAAATGATTCGCCATTTCTATTCTCTCGACTACTTTCTTCTCACCTTCTTCCAGGAATCTTCTTATTTCCTCTTCGTATTTTTCATATATATTTTCTATCGATTGGTGGTCATAAATTGATGGGCTACCGTTGTTTATCGTAGTTGGGTTACCTAATCTACCTCTATTCATTTATCTTTGATCTCCTCTGGCTGGTTATCGTTTTTGTTAATTTCCTGGTTCATATTCTACAAATATACAAGGTTTAATTTTTATTATTAATTATGTCTTCTGCACTCAGTGTTCAGTTCTCACTTTTCTAATGATTTCAAATTAGGGAAATTGGCTACATTGTCAGCAATAAACTGTTTTTAGGCCGGTCTTGTTGCAACTTCTCTGTGGCACATTGGCCTTTCAAAGCATCTGCCTATTCTGTTTGACATAAATGTGTTTGTGTGAATCATTCTAGTGTTGATGATTATTAATGTGACTGGCTTTGTTTTAATTCTCCAATAAACAAAGCGAAGAATAGCAATGTGTGTATTCCTTTTCCAACACGATCTTCGTTTAGGTTTAGAGTTCTTAAATCCTCATTGCCACTTGTTCTTGTTATCGAGATATGCTTGGGTTTTCACCATTCGGCCTTTTCTCTAGCATATGAATTTTAGCTATCTTGAATCCTTTTCTAATTTCTAATAATATCTTATTATAAGAACATTTTTTCCAATTTCACCACTGATTTGTTTTCCTTTGAATTTATTAAAAATAGACCTTGAAAACTATAAATCAGTAATATATCGATGTTTTTGATACTCACGAATTTTCGGCACTACTTTTTTAAACTTGAAAAAGGCAGTGCTTAAAATTTATGAGTATCAAAGACATCGATATATTACTGATTTATAATTTTCAAGCTCTATTTTTAATAAATAATATATTAGTAAATATCCGCTGTGATTCGACTTCTATTTCCATTTTCTTGATGGTCTGGTCATTTATCTCGATCGCTTCAAACACATTCTAGATGGTCCATGTTGTTTCACTAAAGATGCTGTTGCATCTCTTGTCTTTGGGTTTTTGCTTTGCATCTCTCTTTGTAATGGACATTAGACCTTCCGTTTTCCACATACTTCTAGATATTGTAATATTTTTACTTCTCCTTTCATTTCACACTTACTTGGACATCTTCCCTTATTCTAGATTAGGATATTCGGTTTGTATTTTCTTCAATGATTCGGTTTTTCCACAATTACCACGTGTGACTTCCTCCACTGCTTTCGCTAATCTTACTATCTCGGTTTCTTGAACTTGCTTCTATTATCGCAATTGATCAACTTCTATTTGCATCATGTCTATCCTTGCTCTATGGGTTTCAATTACTTTTAGGTACTCAGAAAGTCTGTTTAAACTTTCCGCCAGATTGGTTTGCGCGGTGTTATATCGAACTTGTAGTGCTGTGACAACTTTGACTAGAGCTTTACATTGTTATTTTCACGTCTTTATCGTAGTAGTAGAGTTCTCAACTGTTGGATATTTGACAACTGTCTCTTGTTTGAGCTGCCTGTTATCGTGACGAGGCTCGGATGTTTTTGATGTTCTTCCTTTCTGGTTTGGTTCGTTCCTCCATACATATAAGGTATACTTTGATTGTGGTTTCAAATATCTCATCATCTTTTGTTCATTTTGTTTTATTATTTTTGTTCTACACCTGGTAGCTCCGATCTTCATACTGGAGGTGTCAACTTTCCATATGCAGATTTTTCTGCTCGGTTTTTTTTCTTGTTTTTCATCTTTATTCATTGATTTCAATTTTTGTTTCTTTTCCGTTCTGGTATCTTTGTAGTTTGCTTTTATGTTGTCTTCGTCGTTGTCTTATCCTTGATTTTCTTTGGTGGTTGTTTGGATGTCATTGATGTTACGCAATATTGATTTTTTCTGCTCGCACATATCGTAAAAAATATCCATGGTTTCAAATATTAGATCTTATGTCTTTCTCCTTGATCTATTAACACATCATAACATTCGCTATTTGGTTTGGTTTTTGCTGTTTTCTCCATGATAAATATTCGATTAATTGCTTCTCCCTGGATTTTAGTAATTATCATTTGTATGGCTGTCGCATGAATGTTCGTAATCTGGTTTCTACTATCTCTCTCTCTCTCTCTCTCTCTATATATATATATATATATATATATATATATATATATATATATATATATATATATATATATATAAAGTTGTGGTAAAATCAATTGTTGACAGTATCATTGTCAGTATCAAGATTTTTCTCTTCTGAACCTTTGTCTTTCATGATTCGAGTTTTCTTTTGTTTTGCCGTTTACTTTCTTTGTTCCTTTTCCCGTTTCTTTGTTACTATTTACTTATGATTTCTGTTCCCTCTCTTCTATCTTAGGTTGGTTCTCATCTTCCTTATCTGTATTGTCATCATCGTCTCCCCCGATCGTCCAAAATCTCGTCCTCAACATTAATTTCTTTGATCACTTCTCAATATGCCAATAAATGCACGGTTTCCTATCAGTATAATTTCAGAACCTAGGTCGTATCTACCCACGAATGTACCTTTCTTTTTGTCCTATTCCTTTACCAAATTGGGGAGTCTTTTTCTCCAATTTCCGATACGTTCTACTCCTCTTGGGTTCGTTGTAAATCGAATTTCTTCTCTACAAAGTACGATTAGTATAATCTTTGGTGTTTCGAATTGTGTCTTTTTAACATGGCGTTCTCGCCATAATCGTAACACTAATTTACATTTATTGCATACTCGGTTGTCTGTGGTATTTTCCACGCCAATAATATTCTTATAGATTCGATTTTATTACGTGGCGAGATCAACCAAAACTACGCGGTGTCTTTATATAAGTCCTCCCCTTTTCTTTTCTAGCATTTTTTCTGATGAATTTCAACATTTCAAGATTTAACTGTATTGTTACCGAATCTGGCACTGAACTTAAATCATTAGATCTCTCATTAATTTTCGAACCTGTTTGTGTAATCTTTTTGCGTGGATCATTGCAGTTGCACCGTGTATCATAGCTGTCTCACCTTTGGTGTTTCTGGAATTTGATCTTTCACCGAAATATTCTAAAATCTTTAAAATATTTCATGCTTTGGTATTCTCTCATCGACAGTATTGCTTGCTGTATCAGTGTCCTTATCCCTGACATAAGTGCAAGTAGAATTTGAGCCTAAATAATATCCATATAACATTGAACCGGCTCTGTCAGGTCATTTAGTACTTCTTCGATGGAAAGTCATAAAGTTTTATCTTGCTGCATTCACTGGTAATTCATTCATTCTCATTTCAGTCAGATATGGTCTTCATTGTTTAGTATTAACCAATGTTTCTTTCAAAACATTAAGAAAGGATTTATTTATTTATTTTTGGATCTCTCAATGATTGTTACTAACTGAGTAGGTTTTCCATTGTGAACATGTATGTGAAGAAAAATGGCAGAAACGCGATCATTACTGTAGTGTAGTGTTATATTATTTTTTTTTAGAATTGTAATTAAAATAATAATGTTTGGTTACTTTTATTATTATGTATATATAAATAAAAAACTATACATTGATAATTTACTAATTCAATATAGAAAGATTTTAAAAAAATATAAATCAATCAAAAATAAATAAAAATAAAAATTTACATCGGTATTGACAATTCAACAATTGCAAAATCCTCACAGAACAATTTCTGTCTAACACTATTCCATTTAACTGGTGTAAAATTCTCTCGGAATGAATATAGCTAAATATTATTCTATTCAACCATCGTAATATTCTTTTTGGACAATTTCAGCCAAACATCATCCCATTTCTGAAACCAGTTATATTGTGGTATTAATATTGAGGAAACATTTATTTCCGTTTAACATCAAATTTTGTTCAAAAACATCAAAGGCTTTGTGGAATCATTTCCCTTTAAAGTGATTCCCTACTATAACTCCCACTCTAGGGAGTACAAAAACATCTTGTTTTCTTGTTTTAAAGGGTTTGGCTGCAAAGATTATTGCAGTTCAATTTTTTCATTCTTAATTTTTCGGTATATATTATTGTGGTATTAATATTGTTAGTGACTGTAAATTGTAAATTGTAAATTGTAAATTTTAAACAGTGTTTGTAGAGAAATGTGTAGGACCCAGCCGAGTCTCCTTAAAAAGTACTCTGTTTCAGGACAACTGGGTCGAATGTTAGTTGGTAGAAATAGGTTTTATAATAATTAAGTAATATTCAAATAATTGTTAAAATAACAACAAAAACTAATATAACATTTATTTAACGCTAAGCAAAAATCCACAAAACTCTGTTAAATCTTTACGGTAACCGAATAGAATAATGTTTGACCGAAATTGTTCCGGGAGGCTTTTACAAAGATTGAGTGGGATGATTTTTGACTGAAATTGTCCAAAGAGAATTTTACGATGGCCTGTTTTTGTAAAATTGTGTTCTTCTGGATTCTCATCGTTGGTAACAAAACTCGACGAAATAATGAGCGAAAACAAAAACCTTAGAAAAGACATAACCGAGTTACAAAAAAGAGAATCCAGAACAACACAATTTTACGAAAATAGACAAAATGACTCCAGACAAAACACAAAGTCTAACAGCCGAAACAGCCTAGATAGAAACAAAACATGGAATAACCAAAATAAAAACACAAACCAAAACTATTGTTACTACCATAATAAATTTGGGAACAAAGCATATAAATGTAACAAACCCTGCTCTTTCGATAAAGAAGAGTCAGAAAACATATAAAGTCACCAATGATAGCACCGACAATTGGTGATGACAGCCAAACATTCATAGTGATTAGCAATGGCTTTAACTTTCTTGTTGATTCAGGTTCAATAATTTCATTGTTACCTAATTACCTATACAAAAACACAAAAACAGAAACTGCGAATTTGTGTCCAGCCAACGGCAGCCCAATTAAAACGTTCGGGAAACAAAACATCAAAATCACCGTCAATAATATACAATAAAATTGGCAATTCACTATCGCAGAAGTCTAACAGGTCATTTTAAGAGCAGATTTCTTCTCAAACTTCAATCTAAGAGTCGACTGAGAATGGAAAAGTCATTCCAAACCATTTAAACAACACAAATAACAAAAATAAACAATCCAAGGTACAAATCAATTGTGACATCGGAGTAATAACAGCCCAACATGACGAAACAAAAACAAACGAACAGAAACCAAAAAAAGAAACAGATTAACAAAATTACAAAACCGATACAAACTGTATCAAATATAATTAACAAACTAGAAGTAAACAATGAAACAAAATGCATAACCGAACACACAATAATTAGCAACGGAAACCCAGTCCATACAAAGGTCAGGCAATTAGACAAAATCCAACTCGAGATAACTAAGAAAATATTCGACGAACTACTAGAAAACCAAATCGTCAAACATTCAAACTCAAACTGGTCATCAGCTCTCATGCTTAAAGAAAAGGCAAATGGTGAATGGCGAGCCTATGGAGACTACAGAGCATTAAACAACATCACAACAGCCGACAAATACCAAATTTCAATCATAAACGACATCATTAACAGATTTAACAAACCAAAAATATTCATCAAAGTAGACTTAGAAAAAGTCTATCATCAAATTCCTGTCAGGATGGAAGATAAAAGAAAACAGCAATCATCACACTCATAGGTCTCTTCGAATACAAAAAAATGCAGCAGCTACTTTCCAACGCTTCATAGACCAAATATTTCGAAATCAACAAAATACAGTCGCATATATAGACGACATCTTGATATCATCAGCAAACAAAACAGAATACATACGAATCATTAAAAACGTGTTCGAAACATGAACTATAAATTAACAAAACAAAATGCGAATTTTTGAAAACAGAAAGAAAATTTCTAAGGCATTTGTTAGACGAAACTTGAATGACAAAATCAATCCTTTACTAAACTATCCTTTACCCAAAACAACAAATGAGTTAAGACGTTTTCTTGGCATGATCAACTTCTATCACAAATACATACCAAAATGTAGTGAAATACTAGCTCCTCTCAACGAACTGAACAAAATAAAGAGAAACATCAGAATAAATTGGAATGAAGAACTAATAACAGCTTTTGAACAGGCAAAAGAAAACCTGAAAAACGCAAGCAATCTAAGCTACCCAAATCAAGAATTACAATATATAGTCAACACAGACTTTAAGGGATTAGGAATGAGCGGAACAAAATTCCAAGAAGAAAACAGCGAAAAACGACCAATAGCCTTCTTTTCAAAGAAATAAAAAACGCACCAAATGAGATACTCCACTTTCGACAAGGTGTTATTAGCGCTACATGAGATGCAATCAGATATTTCCAATACCTATTGGAAGGAAAGGAATTTGAAGTGTATACTGATCATAAACCCTTAATAAACGCGATGAACACGAAAAACTCTTCACCGAGACAAATAAGACAATTAAATTATATCTCACAATTGAATTGTAAAATAAAATATATAGCAGGTTCATCTAATATAAGTGCAAACGCATTATCAAGAATAGAAACCGATATCAACGCACTTAATATACCACCTATCATAGAATAAGAAAATTTAAAAGCTAAACAAATGCAACCAATTATCGAGATTCCAAGGTTAAATTCACTCCAATTGGAAGAAATAAGAAGGCATCTGGGACGACACTTCAAACGACAACAACAAAAAAATAATAGTACCACCAGAACTCCGTGAACATTACCTCCAGAAATATCACAACATCTACCACACAGGAAATAAAGCCACATACGAACTTCTGCATACCAAAATCGTTTCGCCTTATACAGAGAAGGGGAGTAAAAACGTTTGTAAAAAACTGCCCACAATGTAAAAAGAACAAAACAACAGTAAAACAATTCAAGAACACACTAGTAAAATTCCCGGGTTCTGAACCATTCGAAACTATACATATCGTCATAGTCGGTCAGTAGTATATACGATTTCTTATACCGTGGAAATGAAAAAAAAGTTATTTTGAGCGAACGAGGTGGGTGAATGAGCCAGTTAGCGAAAAATAATTATTTTTTTGCGTGCATGGTATAAGAAATTGTATATACTACTTCGATCCTTTACACCCAAATAACAAACAAAAGTATTTATTAACAAAAATAGACCGAAAAACAAATTGGTTCGAAGACATACTCATAAAGGAAATATCAGGACCAAAAATATGCAGTAAACAAGATTTTGGTCCAACTTGAAACTGACACGAAGCTTCTGTAATTTGTGTTACTCAGACATTTTGATGGGTCCACAATATGTTTCCAGCACTAGGTTGGTACATATTTTGTCGGTCATCAAATCGTCAGCTGTAGGCCAGTCTGCCTATCTTCAGGCCGTAGGACAACGAGCTTATTCAACTTACCGACATAACTCCATTTGTACTTGACCATTTGACCAACCATTTAGATATTTATTAGGACTGTCTGAAAAAGAAAAAAATTCATAAAAAAATTTTTAAAAAACGAACATTATGGTTTACACAAATTATGTTATACATAAATACAACTTGCCATCCAACTATCATAAATAAACGGTTTAACAACACTGATGTAATACCGAAAAGTGAGTCAACTTTAGGTTAGATTTTAAAAGCTAAATAATAACTTTTCAGCCGGTATTAATACCAATATTTTATATCTGTATGTAAATAGGACCAATAATCATTCTAAACTTTTTCATCTTATTAATTCGTTCTTTTATTTCTTAATCTCTTCTTTTGGAGTTGACAGATTATTCGAATGCGTTGTTTTTCTCTTAACTATGTTGATGATTACAACTTCTTGCGTTTATTATTTTTATTATACGTGTTTATTTATTCTTGATAAGTGTGATATTTGGTGTTTGATCATAGATTTTCATTCGAGTTGGTACAGTTTCTTTGCTGTTTTTCGAGGACTTAAAACAAAATCTCAATTTTCCGGTTCTAGTTAAGCAAATATAACAAAGGAGGTGAGTAGAAACAACAATGGCTAATTAATGGAATATGCACATAAATCATGGAATACTTCTTTTATTTATTTGATAACCGTAACCAAGGAACTTTGACTCGTGTCATCATTTCTAATGTTAAAAGCGACTCTAGAATAGTGATCAATTCCTGGAGCGGATACGCAAATACTGCGAACATATCTAACTATGATTTTCATAATATAATCGTTAACCCCAACAAGCCTTCACTAAAAAGACTCAAAATCACATTTTATAAAAGAAACAGCTCATAAAGAAACTTTCACTTGAAATAAAAATAATGCACAGTAAAATAAGTTCATAACAGTATAAATAGGTTTATTGTCCAGAACTCTCAAATTGCAACTCTTCAAAGTTAAGGATACCTTGGAATTTATGTTTTTGATTATAAGATTGACAATTATATAATTAACTCCTTCAAAGTAATAATGTTCGATCTTTCTCTTTTCCTCCAGATTGCAAAGATATAGAAAATTCTTTCATCTTAATATAGTAAATTCTTCATACATGATTTCCATTTTGATTGGAGTTTCCTGCAACAGATCATTTCTGGAAACAAAAATTCAACGTCGAAAAAACAAAAGATTTTTCGGTAAGAAAATTGTCAAATCAAAAAAAAAATTCATGACATATTTTTTAATCATTTTAGATTTTGCACAATTTTTTTTTATCTAGATATATGTGGCATTTTTTTGTTAAATTTACATGACAAATGGAACAATTAAAGCCAAAATTAAATTGTTAACTCCTTTCTTCAAATTATAAATGTAATTTAACAGATTAAGATGTTAAAATAATTTAAAAATTTTACCAAAACTAACCTAAATTTTTAGGTTTTGAGAAATTTAAAATATGATAATCTCCTAATTAAAAAATATTTGAATTAAATATTCTGTGATTATTTTCTATTTATAAAAATAAGTATTTTTTGAAATTTATTCAATATTTATTTTTTATTTAAAATATTTGTTTAAATAATGTTTTCGAAATTACCATTTTTGGTCACCAGTAAGGTATTTTCTGAATTATAGTATTACATTTTAGTATCCTGAAAAAGAAATTAATTATCTTGCTATTTCGGAGATTTCAATTTAAGGCAAGAATTTATATTTATTATTTGACTTTAAAATTACCTATTTTTAAATTAATTCAAATCTTTTATTTAAATTATGCTTAAATAATGTTATCGACATGATATTTTTCAGGTTTTTAGGAAGTAAGGTAACTCTAAATTATAAGCAATAAATTGTAGTTACTAGAATTAGTCGTTTCACTTAATAGCAGTTGAAGGCAATATACACATTTTTCAATTAAATAATTAATATACATTTTTAAAATTGATTGTTTGAAAATATCGTTTTTCAAAGCCAAATTGCAAATGATAACTTTTCAAATATTATTGCAATTTTAACCGATTTCTAGTAATATGTAAGAAGGTCTAATTTTATTAGATATAATCATCTAAACCAGCGGTTGCCAAACTTTTTGACCTCACGGACCAGTTAATTCATAATTTAAATCCCGCGGACCACTAATAGATTTTTTAAGTGCTAAATATATTTAGAAAAAACATTTGATCAAAGAACACATAAAGTGTACCTAGTTAATAAAACGAAACTATTAATAGTAATCAAGTTATGAAAGCTATATTAATAAACCATAATTAAATAAATTAAAAGATGGTTTAAATATATCAAACCTTTAGTGTTATACATTCCTAGTGTGATGGATGTTCCTGCTTACTTGAAATAAGATTAAGGATATTTGGATCCAATGTTGTTACTGCAAGACGGAGAACTGCATTTATTTCAAGCCGAGATCGGTACCGCGTTTCGATAACTGTGAGAGACGAAAAGGCCTTTTCGCACAAATAAGTTGTGGAGAATTGAATCAATTTTCATCGCATGTTCACTAAGCAAAGGGTATTCACTTTTTATGGAAAGCTAAAACTGAGATCTTGATAAGGATGCTTGAAAGTTAAATTTAAGAGTTTCATCGGACGATAGGTCGATGAGGCTTTCTTTTAGATGCATGCTTAACTTGCTATCCTGAATTTTCGCTGCAAACGGATCTATTATCCACATATTGCCATTTCTGGGATCTTCATTCTTTGGGTAATAATGAGCAAAAGATTCTGTGAGTGATTCCAAGTGCTTTTTAACTAGGGTCACCACTTGTCGGTTAACATCATTCTCGCTCATCTAATCATCAAAATTAGAAAACATTTGCAGGTCGTCTTCAACCAAGATTATGATTCACGGT
>CAUHTR010008102.1:0-57639 GCA_959609185.1 Schmidtea polychroa
ACAGTTCGACTTTCCAATGAGTTTCCTGTTAAACTATGATTTACAGATCAATCATGGGTTCTTTTGTGCCATTACCACTTATCTGGGCATTATAGAGGCAAATCACCTCGTTATTTCAAACAAACATCAAACACATCTTAATATCAAACTGATAAAATCAACCAACGATTTAGATACACAGGCATTCGTGAAGCCCGTTGAGTCGTCAAGATCACTAGGTTTTATTTTGGTTGATACATGCCCAATCATCTTTTTGTCCGCCTGTTCTACCCGGTGGCATTTCATTTTACTCTGACTTTTTCTTCGCCTCAGATTCGTTTTAATGTTGAGGATACCTAAATGATAAATAATTTAATAAATAAGTAAATTACCTAGAGGAAAATCATCATGACAAACGCGACGATCTATGGGAACTCGGAAAAGAAAACGGAAGTAAGAAGAAATGAGAAATGAGAAATGAGAAAGAGGAATGAAACAAAAGAAATCAGACAAGAAAACAAAAACAAAGGTACTAATTAATTAGTTCAAAGGAGAAAAGGAATTTCAAATTCCAGAAAAACAAAATATGGGAAAAGCCGTATCTTGACATCTGTCAGAGATAAACTGGGAACAGTCGGGAAATGCATGAGAAAGAAAGTGGAAAATATTTGATTATCACTAGTGCCACAAATAAAACAAGCTACATATAAAAAGAAATGGGTGGACATAAAATTAGAGACAAAATATTAGACGAAATTTATTGGAGAACGAAACGGAAAACGAGACAAGAGTCTACGGAAAAGGAGATAAACTAACGGAGAAAATTAACGGAGAAATTGTGGGATAAATTTTATAGAAGTCATTGAGACGAGTATTTATTGGAAAACGGTTTGTTGGAGAATAATTGCTAGAGAGATTTTTAGAAAAGAATTAATTGAGAAATAAACGAAAGAAGTTAATTGAATATTTGAATAAAGTTGTCGAAGAAGGTCAAAGAAAACAACCAACTCAAAGCCCTAGTTATTTCAATCCGGTGTTGTACACGAGTGCTATTCTTCACTGAGTGTTGCAATAGGTATTATATAGTCACCAAGCGTAGTGTTGGTGTCAGTCAAAGACACACTTGGAGTCAGAGTAAGAATTTTAATTTTATCACCAACCTAATAACCCAACATTAGGTTTTTTCAACTAGGGTGTTGTTTTAGGTATGTATCTCAGTGCAAAGATTTTTACCTCTGATCTCAGTTGTACTGGTTCTGTATTTGATTTGTAAAGCTTGCTGAGCCATTATACGATGATATGCCATGTTATTCTGAAAAAAATGCTAGTCAAATTAACTTCACTAAATGGTCTGGGGGATATAATGATTTTCCCAGACAAATAATTGCTGGACATTGAACCTGTAACATTGAAATTCACTACGATGAAGCCACACAAATCGAAGGTTAGTAAAATAACGATAGCTCAAAGCTCATGCCCTTGATACATTCGGCTGTCGATGAGAGAGAAGTGATAGTCCTAAGTGATTTAAAGGAAGTTATTTCATCTTTGTAGGCTATAACTTAAGGATTTTGTGACAACTTTTATGTGTATTTTTGTTGTGTATAAGAGAAATATTTAGCCATTTTGTGTTATTTTCCTTATCTTGCAATTGAATTACATGTCTGAATTAAGATGAGGCCATCAATAGTTGAATCATAGTGAACATCATCGGTCAGCACAATAAACCGATGTGAAATACATAGTAGGAAATCAGAGTGAGGATTGTTTTCAACCTGGTATATATCGCGAACATGATGGTGGGTTACAAGTAAGTAACATTTTACCTCGTCGAGCTGTTTCCAGCGTAACCCAGAATACAATAACGGTTCTACCACTTGATACCCAATGAGTGATTATCGTTGGTACTGTATCAAGAGGGTGAGTGCCCGCAAAAAGTGAGCGCACTATTTGCACTATAATTGTCGGGCACTCTGTGGGTTCACGGACTATCGATGGAAGATATGTGTTTGATTTGCTCCGGTCCCTTAATTTAATGATTTTCCCAAACTCCATAACTCATTACTTTATCAAACCAACATGCAACATACCAGTAAGAAGATATGACAGTTTTATTGACATTTTAATTATTTCAACACCTTATTGTTCGCGAGATGATTTGGGTTGCGACGATCCTGATTCGACCGGGCGCTCCTGTTTGGCAATTCGGAGTCGCTTCAAGCGCTCTCTTCCATCCCGGTCCAGCCTCTTGCGCTTGGACTTGCCTGGCTTAGCTGTACGGATTTCTGCCAGCTCCGGGGCCTCCGCGTTTCGTAGGGGGAATCGGTTCAACTTCGGCTTCCTCGATGGGCCTACCGGATCTGGGCCTCAATCAACCGGAGCTTGTATTGAGCATTTACGACCGCCATCTTGGCCTGTGATCGAGCCTCTTCGAGCCAATTGTTATCAGGTTCTTGTTTAACCCACGCCGGGGTTTCAGGTTCCGGTCCGCTTCGGATAACGTGTCCAAAATTGTCCAGGTCTCGACCCCGATTCCACTTGTGGATTTTGTACCAGACATACCTTGTGTTTGAGCCGAGTGATTGTTTCGGCGTTCTGGTCCTCCTCACTGTAACGGCTGTGTTGTGACATTTCTAAATTTATAGTCATAGTTCAAATATGAGTTCGTAAAATCCAATTTCCATAGCTATCAATTCAAGAAGAAACTAAATTCTAGCTTAATGCCGAACTCGTATATTTCCTTACTTCATTTAGTTTAAAGGGGACTTTCCGTCACGTCAGCGATTGTTAACCCGTCGTAAAAAGTGTGGGGATCCTGTTTTCGGGATCCTCTTCAGATGACGGGGCAGTCTAAATGTTGATAATGACATAAATTTATTGATTGCAAACATGTGGCTTCGTCTTTAAATCGGTTGAAAAATTTCCTCGTATTCGTTTTCCGAACTCATAATTTTTATTGTTGGAAATTTAACATTTATTTGAATATTTTCTTAAATAGAATTTTGCTTAATTCACTAATACACGCCAAATACTTTTTTGCTGAGTTCAATACGCTGCAGCGACTATTGCGCGCAAGTAATTATTTTATAATATTTTTTTATTGTTGAGTGTGACCAATACCCTTGCAACCAGTACTCATAGGGGGACAAAATATTTTGTCGGATATATCTTGCTTAGTTGTACCGCGCGCTACGACTCTGCACTCAATCTTCTGTGCGCCTTTCAATACAGCACAGCGGCTTTAAATAAAAAAATTTAATTAAATTACACAAGATATATTCGTTCGTTGTCAGGAAGACAAATCGTATACCTATTTTTAGAATTAAAATCACAAGGTCGCCCACTCGTACACACTCAAACTCAAATTTTTCGAGGATTCCCAAAATACACACCTACATAAGTATCTGTTCATGTCTTTCAGTGGAAGACTGTTAGAGAACTTCTTTGTCGATTTAGTTCAATTTCGTCGAGAGAAAGATGAACAGCAGGAGATAACAGAAAGGTTGAAACTACTTCGTCCTATTCACCAGCCACTGGAAACGTCTCTGTGTGAGTGATATTTAAATTTAAAATGTCTCTGAGAAAGTAGATAGAATCGTAATTTTTAAAGTGGATTAATAGCAAAATTTTTATTAAAATGAATCACTCAAAATTTATTTAATTATCAATTAATTCAGTATAACTAAAAGTAACATTAGATTTACCATTATTTATTTTTAGTTATACTTGCTTATGTACGAAAAAAATAAAATAACTGAAATGCTACGGATATTTAATTTCCGTTATCGAATATGAACAGATATACTAAATGATACACATGAATATGATTAAAATTACTGATAGTTACATATTTTAATAAGATTTATAATTGACTCTCACGCAAGATAAATCTTGATATCTTTCGTGGTTCCCAGTAACAGATAAGGAAGAAAATGAAGTCAAAAATCAGACTTTGTGAATAAAGACCATTCTCCTGGTTAATTATAACTGTTAGAATTATTTTTGCTAAATTTTACTCAAAATCATAATATAATTTTAAATTCTTGACATTGTTAATGTCGCGTTTATATAAAACAATTTTAAAATTTTAAGCTATCATAAACAAAATTAAATGTAACTCAAACATAAACCGATCATAAAAATAGTCAGATTAAGCGGCACCCACTAAAACAGAAATATTAATAATAAATAAATATAAAATATTGGACTAATTTTGACATTAACTACAATTACAGTCAAATTGATTTAAAAATTAGAAGAACTTTTATTAAAATTTATTCGTAATATTAAATTAAATCGTTTTGAATATATTCA
The DNA here is from genome assembly GCA_959609185.1 of Schmidtea polychroa. NCBI lineage: Eukaryota > Metazoa > Platyhelminthes > Tricladida > Dugesiidae > Schmidtea > Schmidtea polychroa. The sequence continues at coordinate 4,294 of CAUHTR010008102.1, forward strand.
GAATTTTTTGCTGCTAACTCGAGACTTTTATTATAGAGATTTTCGTCAAAGTCTTCAAATAATTCATGATCCAAAACATTGATTTGCGAAGCAGAAATTCCTTCTTTAGTAGAATATCCCACTACTTCCACCATATTTCCAACATTACACTAAAAAATTATATTAAAAATACAAATAGTTGTTTACTTACTTCGTGAGTTGTTAAAACATTAACAGTTAAATGGTCAGTAGTTTTTAATACCATTTTATTATGTTCTAATTTGATAACTTTTCCAATAATACTGACAGCTTTGTTAAAAATATGAACTAATAAAGAACCGTTTACTCTTAAAGCATTATTCTCCATTTTAAAATAAATTAATAAAATCGAAATATTCAAGTTTTGAATATATAAACAATTATCACTTTCACAAAATTAATAAACCTTTGATCATAATTAAGTTTAATAAATGACTGTCTTAAAAAGTTATTATTATAAAAATATTTGTGTATAGTAATTTAAAATAGAAATAAAGGTACATTTAAAACATTGAAATTTGTTATCCTTTACTTTGATGATCGTTGAACCAATCATCTGAAAATATTGGCATTTCATTAATTCATGGTAAGCTGCTTGGGTGTAAACGTAATAATGGATCGGTCTTCCGAATGAAAAAATTGTTGGATTGGTAAGTTAACACAATTCATATTACATCAACACATAGTATTATTCTAACCACTTGACACTCATTGAAACCAACCTTGGCAGACGGGTCAGCAAACGAAGAGCTCCGATTTCTAAACGTGTAATACGCTAATGAACCTCGGATTCGTCGACTAATATTGGATGACTAAATAAGGAATATAACAAAATCAATAATAAACAGAACCTACAAAAAGGAACACAACAAATACCGTGTCAACATATATACACGGAAAACTGATAAAGTTGTTGAACAATATTAAATCTGATTTTATTTTTCTAGGCTAGTTTGATCTAGTATAGTGATACAACAGTATGAGAAAGTAAAAAGTTAAATAATGTAGTGTTGGGTTTTCAGTTAATATAAGTCGGTTACCTCTGACTACTCGTGTCCTTAAAATCAACACAATAAACGACCCAACGTATATTGAAATCAAAATTATATTTTCTCTCAACAATACACAATCAATAATCAATAGTCCAACAGTTCGAGTTTGACCGATTCTCCGCTCGGTGTTGATGCTTTGATAAAGATAATATTCACCTTTTAGTTCCTTAGGTTCTCTTGACACACGTTTTCCTTTTTCTCTTTGATTTGATCCTTTTTCACCCTTTAATATTTCTATTCTATATCTTCTTTTTCCCTAATCTCCTAAATTCGTTTTTACCTTTTCCTAAGCTCGATTTCTTCTAACCCTACCTGAAGCAAAATGCCGATTTGCTCTGATTTTCCTTTTCCTTATATACTCTTCGAAATCAGGATGACAAATGGTTATTGCCGAGCCAATCTCTCACTTGACATTCGCTTCCACATATCTGCTTCGCCTGTCACCCATATTGGTCCAACGAACAAAGATAATTAATGGCCCGTCCGGCCTTTCTACACGCACTATCTTCTCCTTGCTCTTTTCCAATTAATCATTGTGTCAAGCTAATGGGCCTAAATCTTCCTTCTGTTTACTTTTCTTCTTGTTTACCCAGCTCGGGTTTCCTTCATCTCTCGGGTTGTCCATTGGCTCAGGTTTCCCATTAGCTCGGGTTTTCTATTAGCCAATTAATTAATTAATTAACGTTTTCTGTTTTTACACATTTGAATGCTTTTCGACCCTTCCTAACCATTTTCTGATAAATCCCTAATCATCATCTTGTTGACCATTAGCTAATCTATACCTGTTCCGTTTTCCCAATTCGATTTCGATGATTTTACAATTTATTGATTTTTCTCGGATTTCCAGATTCTTGCTTTTGGCATTTTCTAATACTGCTTCCATCACACTTTCCTTTACTATCAATTCTGTGCATGATCACGCTTTTATTTGTCTTTTTCTTCATTTACTTTTATTTAAATTTTCAACCTAAATTTCATTTTAATTTATTTTAATTTACAGACCTCAACAGTAGGACAAGATTAATTAAAACTAGTTAAAACTAAATTTATAATAAAATAAAATAAAATATAAACTAAAAAAAATCGTAATTGATCAAAGTGTGACGCACGAAAAGTAGGTATATAAGATCCTGCTAGATCGAATAAAATCACTTTCTGACTAAAAACTTATTTCCGATTTTACCACATCTAAAATGTGCGTAAATCCAAAATTTAAGATTTTTCAACTATTTTAATAATTATCAGCAATCTCTCGTCAACCTTTTAATTACTCTCCAATTACTCAAATTTCCGATCCACATCCATATATTTTAAATGAATTGTTTATTCCTTTTTGATTTTGAAGTTTTAAATATGCATTGTTGCGAAGCATCATGTCAAATTCAAAAAAAAATGAAAGAAATTCAATTTTCAGAATTTTGAACCTCTTTATCTAGGAAATATACTACAAATTGAAAATTGATAGATTTTAAACTATCTCGCGCACAATCCTTCTTAAACTTACCGAGTGACACTGTTCATTTCTGATCAAAAGGTATGAAGAAAGAACAAAAAGATACTATCGTCACGTATGAATACAAAGAACTAAAAGAAAATAGTAACAATGCAACGGGTATGACTATTATTAGGGGTTTCCAACTATAATCACGAGAAAATAAAAAAATTAAGTTTAAAAAGTAAATTTTATAATAACAATAGGGCGACCAGAAAATTGCATCTATTACATTTTGGTTGCTCTAAATATAACGAATATTTCGAATCTGATATTGAAATTGTCGATTTTGATAAAAAAATTAATTATTTTCTATTTGCAATTAAATGCAATTTTTCGATTGTCTTAATAATAATTAAGTTTTAGAGCCAAAAATAACAACATTAAATTCATAAGATAAAAATGGAAGTCCAGACCTTGAAAAATTAATTATAAAATTATAAATGTGCTGGGATTGCATAAAGTATGGCAAGAATTTTCAAAGAACTTTGTGCAAAGAGGTCAAATACAAAAATTAATTAAAAATGTAGAAATATTAAAAATCAATATTAGATATGAGTGGGTAGTAAATGAAGAGACGAATACTAATATAATAATTTCAAATCAAATTGATCAATCAAATTAGTAAATAGAATCCCAAGCTTGATAAGTGAAGTGACAGCTTGTAAAACCAAAAGAAGCTAATTCGAAATTGTTCATATTCGGTGGCTTCCAGAGACCCGATAATTTATTGAAGGGGATGAAAGAGCCTTAAAAGACGAAAAATGTTTAGGCAAATTGTTAGGATTGTCGAATATAATTGATTTTAAGCATCCAAAAATGAAGTCAATAAAAACTAATCAAGCCAAAAGTTGTTGTCAAGCCGAAACAAATTTGCGAATTGGCATAAGATACCCATAAGGTCACCTGCCATTACTGTATAAAGAAGGAAAGAACATATTCCAAACAGTTGTTTATAGAAGATTTTTAACTAAATATAAAATAAATTTTATTGTGTTGGGTTTTATATTTGTTATAAAAAGTACGAAGAGTCTGAATAATCTATCCACAACTTATTATTAATCCACCAAATATAACTTTAGGTAAAACTTGAAATTCATAAAAACAACTTTAATAAAATATCACATATAATATTTTATAATTTTATCACGAAAAAAATTTCTAAAGTTGATTCAGTAAGAGTTGTGGCCAATTTAATTTCCCGGAGTTTTGAAGAGAATAAAAATATTATTTTGGTGTTTAAGGACAATGCTGCATCCGGGTTCATGCGAATAATATGCCCAATATTGCCCTTTTAAAATAACACAATGCCACAGTTCGTCCATTTGCTTATCCAAAGCTTTTTTAATGTGCTCAGCAATTTCCTTAGAACTAAATAAATTATTAATGATTAAAATTTAATTATCATTACTTTTTTATCTTGGTATGCATTTGAGTACGTCTTATAATATTGGCCGTGACCCATTCCCGGTGAAATGATTGAAATTTCGAATTAATTATTTCAATATCTTGTTGATGGGTGCGAGGATAGTCACTAAAAATTTAACAAAACATATTACAAACAAAATTTATCTTTTATCTTCTTTTCTTTTAGATCAATACTTTGTTTACAACTTTAAAGTGCATAACCATTTTAGAGATTTTTTTTAAATATATACATTTGAAATTTACAAAATTAATTTAAAAAAATCATATAAGTTTCACAGGGGTGCTTTTGCTTGATGACATGACCTTCATGATTGTGGTTAATAAAATAACTATAACATACTTGAAGGTCAATGAATTTTCAGCATAGCCTTTATCAAATATTTAAAATCAAAAGATAAAGTCTACTGAAAATTCGTGTTAAAATTAAAACAAAATATTAATCTGTGATCTGAAAATATATGAAGACAAAGAAAGTGAAAAATAAAAAGAACAAGATGCTAAAACTCACTAATCTTGTACATCTTCACCAACATTCAAGCAATACTCTTCGAAAGAAATTTCTTCACTTGAATCTTCAAAAACCTCCATGAAATTCTAAAACAAAATCAAAACAATTTATTTAAAAACAGTTTTACTACTTCAATTTGTTTCTCATTGAAATCTCGCTTATTCAAATAGGAAATCAAATCCGTTTTGCTCACCGAACCCTTTTCGTTTTCATCTATTTCAAAAAAAATCTCTATCATTTCAGAATTATTCATTTTTTTTTCAAATAAATTTGATGTTGATTTTAACAATTTCAAACACTTTTACATGAATTTATTTCTATTTGAGAGCGATTTATATAATTCAATTCAGGACTGGCATTGCGATTTCTAAATATTCGTCAACAAGTCATCATGGCCAAGTATAGCAAGTGTGCTCTAATCGCTTGTTCGGCCTGATCATGAATCAATCATTGCATTTTGTGTGCAAATTACTTGTCTAAATGTGCAAAATCGATCAATCAATATGGAATCTTCACACGGTTTAATGCACAGAGTTTATGTCTAATCTATAAATGTCTAAAAATGAAACTGACTGTGCTGAAATTCTCAAATGTTCATTTGATTCTTTTGTAAAGTTATTCAAATTTGAAGTCGGTGCTAATTAAAATAGATTGTGTTTTGGAACTCTTAAATTTTTAGATCAAATTTAATTTCCAAATTATAATTATAAATTCTTATTTTTTTCATAGAATTTTAAATTATTTTTTTTCTTAACACTAATAATTTATTTTTTCCCTTTGTTAACTCTATTAACCAATTATTATTATTATTATTATTATTATTATTATTATTATTATTATTATTATTATTATTATTATTATTATTATTATTATTATTATTATTATTATTATTATTATTATTATTATTATTATTATTATTATTATTATTATTATTATTATTATTATTATTATTATTATTGTATTTATAAAAAAATTGACTATGAATCAATAAAGATATCGATGTTTTTAAATATCTTGACTTATTAATAGTCAATTTTTTATAGATTATATTTTTATATTATTATTATTATTATTATTATTGTTGCTGTTGTTGAGGATACATAAATAATAAAATCAAATAATTAATAAATAAATAAAATGATCAAAAATAAATTTATGAAATGGAGGATGGGTTCTTCCGGTATTCTGAAAAATAAAAGTGACAAAAGAAATGAAAAAACGAGAGGAAAATAACATAGTCAACAAAATTAAACAATGAAACGCGAAACGGCCATTCTTAATAAATAAGTACAAATTAGAAACGAGAAACAAAAACAAAAAATAAATTGAAGAATAGAATTGTCTTATTTTGATAGTTAACAGTAGTTGAGTGATTGGGAATTTCGTTTTTTGTTCCTCCAGAAGAGTTGCAATAAACACTCAAAGTCATTGCTGTAATATTATATTATTAGTGTCACTGAAAATGACATCTTATTTGTCTGTGCGTATATAAATTTCAACTCTCTCAGTAAGGAGATTAGGGAGAAATGTTCACTGTCCAAAATATGATTGAAATCTAGCAACTGTTGAATAACTACCCCACTGGGGGTAACCCCAGGTCCCGTTAAAATTTATCCGATGTCATTTCTGGGGTGTACTGGCTTCGGGCTTATGGGTCATGGTAAGTTAGTGGAATTAACAATGCGGTACGATGAAGATGGAATTAATTATGGAATGAATGATGGGCTTATGGGATCAAAGCCTACACGTGGGTGCACATAGAGCTCTTACGACATAATCGGCTCAAAGAGTGACCTTGAATTTCCCTCTGTAGCATGAGCCGGAGCTAAATATTGTTGGACAAAACCTAAAGAAGTGTGGAGCATGGTGCACGCGACCATGAAGCGAGTTTGTCGGATCAAATTTGTTTGAATTATATTTTTATTTTCTTAATTTATTTTTCTTGATTTTTAATAAATATTTTATTTCCAATTCCTATTTTTTGTCATTGCCATAAATTTGAATTTGCTTTAATTGTGATATTTATTTTTGTTATATTTATATTTATTTCTTGTCATACTTCTTGGGTTTGTTATTTTATTTTAATCTTATATTTTCGATTTTGGTGTTAAATTTGCTCATTTTATTTAGTTATTGATGTTTTCTCGTGTTTTGATTTTAACTTTACTTAAGGTTATGTTTGAGTGTTATTTTACAACATATCTTCGACCAGATTTTCCAACTTAATTGTGGTAACAATCAGCTTTTTCCCCACACACGATAGTTTCCTCATATTCTGATGGATCAATCTTTCTTCCCTACTAATCGGACATTTCAAGAACTTTTAAAACTCCAAATTATGTTGTTTTTATTATTCCTTTATCAGCTTTTCAATCTCTTTCTTCATGTGCAATGGTTGGCATCATGGATGTAACTTTATCGGTTACTTCTTGTGCCGTACCAAATTAATAAGAACCAGTTCAAAATTTGACGTCATGAAAATTCCGCTGTATTTTATAATTCTTCTTATCTGTCATCACCATCAGTGATTTGTTTATTATTTCTTCGTCAGTATGGATTTTATTTATAAATTAAGTTGATATATTATTGATCTTCATTAACTTTACTCTAAACTCTTTTATTGTATCAATACCCTTATGAATTCAAACTTAATCTCTTTTTACAATTAATTTTGGTCTTCTAGTTCCATGGAGTTGATGAAGTCATTCATTCTGCATTATAATGTAATACTACGTTGAAGGCCTGGTTTGCCTGTTTTCTTCAACAAAGTCCTGCTTGTGACTGTTATTAACACTCCAGAATCCCGAAACATATTTACTTCTGCATTATTAAACATTATTTTACTCCAACTTCTTCCATCTTTCATCGGATACATCTCTTCTTCTGTCTCTTCGTCTCGTCGCCCATTCTTTTTCACAATTTAATATCTTGACTCAACCGATTTCTTATTACAGTTTTTGATTTTTCTTCATCTATGCACGCTATTCGTTGGGGATCCCTTTTCGTAATGAAAATCAGTGGAAATGAAAAAATGAAAAAACCATGGTCTTTCTTGCCAAATATTAGGCATTTATTTTCATGTGGTCATTCATATATTCTACACACTTTTTCGCTATGGCAAAAACAATCACCTACTGTTAACTTTGGAACGGTAAATGCATCAGCCCTCTATTTCGTTATACAGACTTTGATATATTCTTCATCGAAACTGTTGGCAGTTTTCTTTCCTAATATTTCAAATTATCTCTCGCCGAAAAAGAAGTCAAAAGTCGAATTCAAGAGTTTTCTATTGCGGACTTGACGAATATATTCCCCACCCATCATCTGGTGGAAAGACCCGGTATCGCTAGGGGTCAAGCTTGTAGTGTCAACTGCACCGGAGATTATTATCACTGGTACTAGCGTTGTTCCGACTCCATCCTCTTCATCGGTACCGATGCCTGCAGTCCCCATTGCTCCAATCCGGCCCAAGCGTCATCAGTTATCACGTGCGGGATGGACCCGCAGAAAACGTTTGCGGCAAGCGAAGTCGATACACGAGCAGCAACCCAGGCCACAGTGGCTCCACCAGCGCGGATCGTCCTCCCTGTGGATCTACCATGGGACGAGATGGTGACCAACAATTTTGAGTTAAACGACCCGAGGCCACTTTTTTCTGGGCTGAATCGATATGAACACCGTTATCAAAATTTCACGAACTATCATAACTCAATTTGTGTCTGTCTTCTAATATATCCATTGTCTGGAGTTTATAGTCATTTGATAAAAATAGTAATAGGACATTGCATGTTGACATAGAAACGACTGAGGATATCAAAATTAACGTATGGTAGACCTGAGTCCTTCTAACGGCTGCCCAGAACCCAAATAGGAAGTGCATGAATGAGTAGTGCTAACGCAGGTGTTTACCTGCCTCAAGTATTCCGCCGACCCTGCACAGTTCAAACGTGAACCATCTTCACTGGTGCCTTGTTGTGAAGCAACCCGTCATTGGGCGTGTTGTGAAAGCCTGATCTTTACCATCAACCTTAAAGTAAAGCCATCGACCTTGCTGTCCATATGGATTAACTTGTTTAAATCTACGAAACTTTCGCACAACAACGCGCCAACAATAACATTAGAATATGTTCTTGGACCGATAACTTTAACAAATTCTATTTTATTATTTCTATTTTTATTACTCTAAAAACTATTCACCAATGATATTGTTTCTTCAATTTTTGTTTTTGATTTCCTCAATAATCTTTCGTCTTATCTTGCATCGAGTGTTTTATTTGCAATAAGATATTTGACAATAACTTCTTCACCTCAAAATAATAATAACTTCTTCAGTCAAAACTTTCATTAATCGAATAAATATACATTGAAATTATTTTGGGAATTGATTCCATTTAATTTAAAATTGTCTTCCTAATATTTTCCAAAGTTATTAACAAGTTTGTTTATATCTTAAAAATGACTTTTAAAAAGTTGAATATTACCTAAATAATTTTTTTAATTTCGATCTTTCAAAAAATTTGTCTTCCGAAAATTGGTAAATAAAATTTTGAAAGCGAGTTTATAAATTTAAAAATTATTAAAACTGCGACATTTTTTGACATCTATTTTGTTTATTAATCATTTTGTTTGAATATTGATAAATTTTAAGAGTTTAAAACCATTATTTTTTATAAAGAATTAATATGAATAGAAATAGATTTGCGCCACCTCAACCCTATAGTAATGAACTTTCTTTAAATTCTATGGGTTATGGTGCAAGTATTCCTAGAGTAAAATCAATATAATATATTTTATTTTATTATGTATTTTTTAGTTTAATGTATGGCAATCCAGTTTAACACCGGTAAGTTAATTTAGTAAAGATTGTATTCAATTTATTTTATAATTTTAGGTACAAAATGCGCAGCAGAGTTATAATGCACCACAGGCTAAAAAGAAGTTTGTAATTATAAATTATATTTATTTTGAAAATTTTTTATTGAAAATGATATATTTTTATGTTTTACAGTTATTGTAGTACATGTGATATGTGGACATCAGAAGCGTATAATAATCATCAAATATCACCAGCACATCTTGCTAAAAAAGTTGTTCAACGTGGTAATCAAAATTATCAAACTAGTTATAGCAACACTAATTCTAGTTCTTCGATTACATCCATTAGTAGCCTTTGTAATAATATTAACAACGCAAATTCTAACAAAAGAAAATTTAAGCGTACTAACAAGCGAGTAAGTTGTTTAAAATTCAATTCATTTCAGAGAACGGATAATCAGAATCGCAGGCAATCAGCCACAAAATCTATATCAGAAGGATCGGGTAACCACGAAGAACAAAAAATCGAGGCAAATAATTTACCAGAAGAGAAAAAAGATGATAAACCACAACTGAAAGAAGTCCCTAAAATGGTAATTGTTAATAAAAACCGAGGCCAAGAAATGCTTATACCCGTTAATGGAGTTTTTTGTGCATTATGTGAAATATTTTTTGCCAATAAAGATGTAGCCGAAAATGACCATTGCAGCACACAAGCCCATTGCGAAGCATACGAGGTAAATTTAAATAGAAAATCTTATTTTAGATATAATTTATTTTGTAAATATAATTAAAACCATATTTTGAACATAAATGTTATTAAATGATAAGGTATTTAAGATATAGTTGTGATCCTTAGTTAAAACAGGAGAGAATAGTTAATAGGGGGGTGAGTTCTAATGTAACACATCTAGAAACTAAAAACGTTATGGAATCAAAATTATATAATAGATTTATTGATTGAATAATTTTATTGCAAGTTTCAAATGATTCCTGGACCCAGCCCAATCACCACATGACAACAGTCCATCACCCTAGTAATTTTGATTGACCTTGATATCAGCATTTCACAATATAATTTATGCCGTTTGTACATTATAATCATATCACTATGCTCACACAATAAGGGGAACTGCGACTGCACAAGGATCCCTTCGGAACTATATCATATTTCACTAGCCACAGGTCTCGACATGTCTCCATAGTCACCAATTCCGCAAATATTTACTGCGCAACATTCAATTATACTTACATGATATTAATGGAAATGAACATATAGAATTATATTATTATTGATTATTATCTTAATCATGTTTTTAATCGTAATCTAAAGCAGAGGTTCTTAGCCGGTGGTACTCTTACCCCTATGGGTACGCCGGCTGTTGCAATGTTACACAATAATATTTTTTTGAGTTTAGGGTTAAGGCATATAAATATAAATAAGGCATATAAATATAAATAAGGCATATAAATATAAATAAGGCATATAAATATATAAATAGAATATCCCTTTCGCGCAACCTAACCCTAACCCTATATTTATAAATACTTTTTCTCTTGAGGGTACAACTAATGAAAAGGTTGAGAACCGCTGATCTAAAGCATAAATAAAAATTATAGCTAATCCAGATGAGTAGTCAGAGGGGACTGTATGCCCCTCTCCATCAACGAGAACACAGTAATACAAAGCAAATCAAACTATAATGATATCGAGCTTCAAATATAGTGGGAAATAATCATACAACTTGAGAATTCATGTTAAGGTTTCTTTTTGGTAAATTTTACAGTATCCAAATCTATTATTACTTAACAATAGTACTATCTTTATCCTCGCAAACAAAATTAACAATCGATATATTATGAAAATATTTAGGACAGAATTATTTTCCAACATTAATTAATTTCGTTTTTCCTTGGACTCAATGAGAATAAAAGAATTCTTCATATTTTTGATGATATGATTTTGTAAATGACGGGGCTTCTTTTTGTTGTTGGTACCTGGATTAAATATCTTACTATATTCTCACAATTTACAGATTAAAAAAATCTAATACACAAATTTGACAATATATTTAAAAAAATTGAACTCAATAAGTGTTTCAATATGAATATTATGCTATTGAAATTCATACCTCTGAAGGTTATCGAAATTGTGGTGATAATTTTTCGTTTCTGGAATATTCGATATATAAGTTAAGCTTTGTACTCTCGCTCAACTAATGTTACCATTACTGCCTTCATTCAGTTAATTTAATGAATCATTTGGCAGGCCAAAAATCGTAGATATCACCAGTACAGTTAAATGGTTTCCATCTTCATTGGCAAACTTTCACCAGGAGTTGGCCATAGGTTTAGGACTTTAATATCTGCTATTTTAATCGTAATTTATTAAATCCTTATTTCAATCTTATGCAAATAAATCTTTCAAATGAATAATTCTTCTCTGTTTCTTACTCGTTGATTTCTCATGCAGTTTACAAGACATTTATTATTTGTCCAACAAAATGTCAAAAATAATAAATATTGAAATTTAAAAATTTAAAATAGATTACAGTTATCCTTGATAATGAAATAGCGTTAGTTAACAATAAATAATATAAATTAAATTGATTTCCATAAAATCAATAGTTTTAAATTAAATTAATTTTATCATTTGCATTTATTACGCTTTAAATTGGAATTCTTTACTGAAATTAAAAATTAAATTGTAAATATATGTTATTGCTATGGTTCGAGATAATCAATAAAACTATAAAACAATAATCTTTTTGTTTATCTAAAGCAAGGAAATCGATATGAACATAAAATTTACACAGCTTTTAGTAATGGCAAGCAAAAATCCTAAACTCTGGGATTTATAATATACACCCAAAAAAAAATCAAGGATTCTTGGTCAATATTTTTAGAAGTGCGATATAATATAGTAGAATTACTAAATCCTGCAAAGAGTTATCATTAATGAGTGCGCGATAACTGATGATGATAAAAATTTATTATTTCCGAATAAGACTTTCTGAATGAAATTTAAAAAACGGCAATCGCAAACAGTCGACTTTCACAGAGAAAAGTCGATAAAGGAGGGTGCGCGATAACTGGTTAAGAAGCTACTACCATAGAATTTACAAACAACTTTTTTGCGCTTATAAATCAATAACTAACCATATGCGAAATAACATTGATGTGCGATAACATATTGATTAGATGTGCGATAACATATTGATTAGATGTGCGATAACATATTGATTAGATGTGCGATAACATATTGATTAGACGCGCGATAACATATTGAATAGACGCGCGATAACATATTTATCAGATGCGCGATAACATATTGATTAGACGCGTGATAACATATTGATTAGACGCGCGATAGCATAATGATTTGATGCGCGATAGCATAATGATTTGATGCGCGATAGCATAATGATTTGATGCGCGATAACATATTGATTAGATGTGCGATAACATATTGATTAGATGCGTGATAACATATTGATTAGACGCGCGATAGCATAATGATTTGATGCGCGATAGCATAATGATTTGATGCGCGATAACATATTGATTAGATGTGCGATAACATATTGATTAGATGCGCGATAACATATTGATTAGATGCGCGATAACATATTGATTAGATGCGCGATAACATATTGATTAGACGCGCGATAACATATTGATTAGACGCGCGATAACATATTGATTAGATGCGCGATAACATATTGATTAGATGCGCGATAACATATTAACCAGATTCGCGGAAACTTTTTTCTCGAGATCTAAGAACTTGTGCTATATTAGGGGGTATATGCGCGATAACTCATAACTCTACACACTAACATAATTCCAACACATCAGCGAGATAATCGTTTTGCTTTCTGTCAGACATTTGAAAATATAAACTCAAATTTACAGAAACTATTAAAGCGAGTACAAGAATCCAAATCTGAACGAAGATCGAATGAAAAATCCCCTGATGACGATGACAATTACAATGCTAATGTTGATGCTGATGGCGATAATGATAATTGTAAACGTTTGAAATTGACACAATCCGAGAATCAAGATAAAGACTTCAGAATTCTCTCATCAATCCACGCGATCGAAAAGGAGGGAAAGAATTCCGACCCGATCAACGACAGCCAATCATCGGTCAAGGACGGTGAGGAAATCGATCGGAATTCCACTAACGATTTCAATGCACCAGATTTCTCATTGGACTTCCCCGACGACATGGAGGACTATGTCGATGATATCGATATGCAGCAGCAATCAAACTCAAAAACGTGAGAAATTCTTCAATCCAATTTGTGATTATCGATTTGTGTGTCCTAATTCCAGGTCAGCCGAAAAATCCAAGTCCACAGTTGTCGCTAGTAATAGTAATAAAAAATCAAAAAATCAATAAATCAATATATATATATATATATATATATATATATATATATATATATATAATCAATATAATCGTAATTATTTCTCTGTGAATTTTCCATTAATAAAATCAATAATATTATCATCATTGTTTCAATCAATATTCCACTCTTTGTTGTTGTGTGTGTGTGAGTGTAAATAAATATGCTTATTATTGATTTTTCGGAATTTGCTATCCAATTAAAAGATTGTCTAAGTTAAATTAATTATTTTCATAATTTTTATTGTTTACTGTGGGAAGATTTTATTTTGCAGTAATTATTGTTTGTTGGAATGATCTTATTTATATATCGAACTATGTTAGTAATTATACATTTGCATTGTGTGGAATTATCGATTTACTAGTTCATGTACAAATAGGTTTTTAAATTAAATGATTTTTAGGTTGATCAACCAATCAAATGATTAGATTTTTGAATTTTTATTGATTTTAATAATTTGATAAAAAATGGCTTTCTTTAAATATTTCCAATTCGAATTGCTAGTTGCTGTTGAAATTAAAACTATTTTTGTTGACAAGCCAATAAAATAATTAGATTTTTAAATTTAGTATTTCTTTCAAAATTTATAATTTGATAAAAACGTTTATTTCAATTATTTCCAATTTGGGTCGACAAACCAATCAAATAATGAGATTTTTATCGATTTTTCAAATTTGATATTTTCTTTAAAATTTCTAGGTATTGGTCATGTTCAGGCTAAAATTATGAGATATTCATTGATGTTGGAGGTTGAGCACGTGAAAGAAAATAATTTTAATATTTTTGGGGATTTTGACACTGATCACAAAATCGTTCCACACGCACTATCAACATTTTTTTATAACGTATACATTTTCAGTCACACTTATTATCCAACTTGCTCTTGTCCTGATTCACACAATTATTAATTGAGAAGTTATCGGATGCACTGCTGCTTGGTAATTCAACGAGAACTATGAGAATTGTTAATTTTTGAACATTGGTAATTTTTATAGAAGGACATGAGTAGTGGGGATATATCCCTCACGACCACAGGCCTCCCACTGTTTTCATGTTTTATGGCTATTTTACCCCAAAAAACGTACAAAAAAACACTAAAAACCCTTAAAAACGCACTATTTCGCAAAATTTAAAAAATATGGATTTAAGTCTACAAAACGGAGAAAAATGCCGATAAAGCTATGAAAAGCGTATATCGGCCTGCGGTCGTGAGGGATATATCCCCACTACTCGGAGGAACTATAGGTCTTGGTGAATACATTACTGGTGAATCCTATCTTGCGAATGCGGTCTTGGTGAATACAGGTCTTGGTGCTACGGTCTTGGTGATTGCTGGTCTTGGTGATTGCTGGTCTTGGTGATAAATAAAATAAAAAAATAAAAAAATAAAAAATAAAAATATAAAAAAATAAAAAATTAAAAAAATAAAATATAAAAATAGAAAACATAGGATCCAGTAAAAAAATTTATTCTAAAAATGAACTGTAATATTTGCAATAAAGTTTTTAAAAATAAAACAGGATTAATTTCCCACTGTAAGTCGAAGGCTCACTTACTAAAAGAAAATAATCTTAATGACACAAATTCAAAACTCTGTCCTAAATGTAAAGGAAGATATCTACATTCAGGATATAATAAACATTTTGAAAATTGTATCGGGAGACTTAGAGAAGTATTTACATGCCCTCATTGCAACTTTTCAACAAAAATAAATTTCTACTATTTAAAACATTTAAAAGAACATATAAAAGAAAATCCCGAGGATGAGGAATGTTATTCAGAAGGAGAACCTGATCATGTTGAAAGAGAAAAATACAACTGGGATAATTTTAATCATATAGATGAATTTAAATTAAAAATTAATGGACCTGCAACCCCTGGAGAATATATAAAGAGAAATAAAAAAAATATAAAAGATTCTTTCTGTGAGGCTTTAAAAAATTATAAACCGACAAGGTATAATGTTATAAAATATAAAATCACAATAAAAGCAAAATACTGGAGAGCCCAAGGAGCCCAAGAAGACACAATTCCTTTAGATGTTGAAATCCCAATGCCTTTTAAATATTTATTTTCAACTAGAGGATTTAATAAAAGCATCAAAGAAATAATTCAAGCAGTCGAAGCAAAACAAGAAGAGATTGAAAATGAATTAGGAGATTCAAACTTAGTATTTCAATCCTTCCAATCTTTAGTGATTGATTATTGGAGGGGATTACCACCTAATCCTAAATCCTATATTCCTACACCCTTTAAATCTAAAAATGTTATAAATGTGCAGAATAAGGATAACAAATGTTTCATGTGGTCAATACTTGCACATTTACATCCTCAAACCGAAAACCCCCAAAGAGTTTCAAAATACAAAGAATATGAAAATGAATTAATATTCCCAAGAGGACCGGAAGGCCAAGGAGGATTCATGCATCCAATGAAACTAGAAGATATTCCAGAATTTGAAAAACTAAATAATCTTAAACTTAATATTTATGAACATGTTAAAGGATGGGGACGTGGATGCAGAGATATTATTCCAATTTATATTTCTGATTATGAAATACAAGGCTATGAAGTACAAGAAGGCGATAGCACGAGGGAGATATATCTTTTAATCTTGGAACATGAAAATAATCAACATTATATTTTAATAAAAAACTTTCAAGCTTTTACATCTCCAGAGAATCCAACTAGTGGAGGAGGAACATGTAAAAGATGTCTTCATTATTCAACAACTGAAAACTCCATGATTAAGCATGCAAGATTTTGTGAAAAGGATTCACCAGCTTTAATTAGAATGCCTACAGATCCCAGGATGTATTTTAAAAACTTTTCAAATTTATTACAAACATTAGGAGTAATTTACGGAGACTTTGAATCTATAAATCATAAACAAGATCTAGTCAAGCAATATTTAAAAATAATAGAAAAATATAAACTCATGGATGAATGGAAAGCCTCTAAACAGAAGGAGAAACCAACAAGGTTGAAGGCCTTTCTAAGAAAAAATAATAAACCCAATAGTGTTAAAAAAACTAAACAATTACCATCTGCTTATAAATTATTATTTAAAAGTAATTATCCCGAAGTCATAGAATCTAGAGAATATGCATTTCAAGGAACTTCAGAAGATGTCTTGGATCATTTTACTACAAGTATAAATGATCTAGAACATGAAATATTTGAAGCATTAAAAACAAAGTATCCTCAAAATATTTCAGATCAACAATTAGAAGAATATAAAAATACTTTCAACTGTTGGATGTGCAAACAAGAGATCAATACAGGGAATCCAACTAATGATAAGGTTATAGATCACGATCATTTAAAAAGTGAAAATAATTATCGAGGAGCAGCCCATAGAGATTGCAATCTTAATTGTCATACCCCCAAATTTGTACCAGTTATATTTCATAATCTTTTTGGTTATGACGTACATCTATTTATAAAGCATCTAGCAGCAAATGCCAAAAACTCTTTCAAGGTTATTGGCTTAACAAAGGAAAAATATAAATCACTTGAATATGGGAAATTAAAATTTATAGATTCCTTAAACTTTCTCCAAATGTCTTTAGATGGCATAGCAAAAACATTAAAGCTAGAAGATTTTAAAATCACTCGGGAGTTCTTGGAAAAAATAATATACCAGCAGAAGAATTTCCTACATGCTTGGCGAAAGGAATATATCCCTATGACTACGTTGACTCCTTTGAAAAATATAAGGAAACAAAATTACCAGAGAAAGAACACTTTTATTCACTACTTTCAAAATCTGGGATTACAGATAGTGAATATTCCCGAGCTCAGAAAATGTTTCACCTGTTTGACTGTAAAACTTTAGGAGATTATACAAGTATGTACTTGTCCCTAGATGTTTACATTCTAGCAGATTGCTTTGAGGAATTTACAAAGTCTTTTGTTCTTAAACCTTATAATTATATAACTGCACCCTCTTTAGCTTGGGATACTATGTTATATACCATTTGGACTTCAGATCTTCCAGAATCTGATAAAATTATAGATCTTTTAACCGAGCAAGACATGTTTAATTTAATTAAAACAAACATTAGAGGAGGAGTATCCTCAGTAATGGGGAATAGAGAAATAAAAGCTAGAAATGCAATAACTACTAGTCGAAGACTCTCTAAACACCCTGATGATCCATATATAAAACTTAACGATGAGGAACTAAAAGAAGTATTAGAAGGAATGAAAAATCCTCTATTTATACTTTATATAGATGCAACAGCTTTATATTCAGGAATTATGACTCAGTATTTACCAATGAGTGACTTTCGTGAGATATACTCCTCCTCCGAATGCCCTGAAGAAGAAGAAGAATCCTTCCTAAAAGACCTTATAAAAGAAATACGTTCAACTCCTAAAGATTCTCCAATAGGATACTTTATAGAATGTGACCTCGATTACCCAGGTGATATAAAATCAGGAACAAGACATTTCCCTCTAGCTCCTATAAGAAGAAAGATTAATGTCCAAGAACTTTCATCCTGGCAAATATCACAAGATAAACCTCCAACAGTGAAACTTCTTTGTGATCACACAGATCGAACTTATTATCTTTGTCACTATAGACTCCTACAGTTTTATCTTTCACAAGGAATGATATTAAAAAAAGTTCATAGTGTCATAAGATTTAAACAAGCAGCATTCATGAAGACTTTCATCGAGGAGAACATCCGTTGTAGAAACATTGCAAAAAGAGAAGGTAACCTTTTAAAAGACAATGGTTATAAACTTTTAAACAATTCAGTCTTTGGCAAGACCATGGAGAATGTGGACAAGTATACTAATATAGAACTCTTGACAAATAGTGAAAAAGATGTAGCCCGTTATAATCGTATGCTAGGAAAGCCTACATTTAAAAACGCACAAGTATTTTCTGAAAATCTTACTGCAGTAGAACTACAGAATTTTGAGAAAACATATAATAAACCAATATTTATAGGCTTTGCAATTTTAGAACTTTCAAAATTGCAAATGTATGAAACATATTATAATGTCTTACATCCCATATATGGATCGAATATAGCAATGCATGCAATGGATACAGATTCAATGTTTTTAACAATAAGAACTGAGGACCTTGAAAGAGATATATCTGAAAATCCTATACTTTCAAATTTAATAAATTCATCTGGAGAGTTATTTTCATTTAAAGATGAAAAACCAAATACTCCAATAGAAAATGGAATATTTATTCGTGCTAAACAATATTCATACGAAACATTTACAAAACCTAAATTTGAAGAGCATACATTTATATTTAAAACCCCAGATACAGAAGAAAGCATTACACATAGATATCCTATATTCCCTAATGAAGAGAAACCTGTAAAGGATAACAGATGTAAAGGAATTCAGAGATGTGTAGCCAGGAAACTTTCTCATCAAGATTATAAAGACACATTGAATCCAAATCATAAAGATAAAATTGATGAAGTACATCAACTTAAAAGTGAAAAGCATGATATCTACTTGATAGAATCCCAAAAAGTATCATTATCAAATTATGATGACAAAAGATTCATCCTAAGTGATTTAAAGACAACACTACCTATAGGAAATGATTTAATCCCTATAATAAAAAGTCTTGATAAAATAAATAAAGTCTATGATTTAAATCTTACTGATCTTGATATTTATAGAGTTGAGATCATTTATCCCCCAAGGATTGGCAGACCTTTATATTCTCAAGTTTTTAATCCTATATGTTTAGAACTTAAATATTTTAATACTGATCCTGAATATATAAAAGGTCTAAGTGATAAAGAATTTAAAGATCATAAAGAGGTTCTAAAAACTAATTTCGAAAAGTTAACATCAGATTCTATCAAATGATTTTTTTCTTTTAAAAATGTCAACAATTAATTTAAGAGTGACAACATCAACCTTTTGAAGGGCAATAAATTTTTTTATGTATGATTCTTTAGCCACTTCTCTCGTTTAATTTTTTTAGAATATTCATTAGTTATAACATTAGCACTTTTTAATCTATTAATATTATTTTTAATATCTTGTATTATTTGATTTGATTTCATTATTTCATCATCAGTTAAGATTCCATCTTCCAAAGCTTTTAATTGAAATAAAAATAATTTAGAGATTCCTAATTCTATTGATAAACAAACTTCACGATATAAACTTTTCTTTTTAGAAGTATAAGATAATGAAACTATTTCAGTCAAGAAACCATCAGCTACAGAAATACTTCCAAGTATTACAGGTGCTATTGTTAAAACTGGTAAAGTTATAGGTAAAATAACTGTTAATATTGCAGATGTAAATCCTAAAGAATAACCTATAATTTTTAAAACTGTATTCCCTTTATTCCATCTATTTTTAACCTTTTTATAATGCTTTAATAAATCTTGTAAATGTAAGGTTTCTGATTTAAATTCTTTTACTCTCATAATTTCAAGTTCTGTGGGAGCCGAGGCCTTCGAACCTTTGTGACCTTCGGAATAATATCCTGATGATCTCAATTCTGGAGGGACCTCTGGATAAATATTTTCTTCTCTTACTTCTTCCATCTTTTGGACTTTGTCCATTTTATTAATTAAAAAAATAAGACTTTATTCTTCTGAGCACCATCTGGCACCAATACTCGGATATCAAAAGAAACTCTTGTTGAGAGAATATCTTTATACAATTCCATCAATGCTTTACGAACTTCATCAACATCAACCTTTTTTTCATAAAATATTAAATCTATATATTGTACAAGTGAACTAGAAAAATGAATATTCTTACTTTTAACTTTATGTAGTCCATGTGAATGAGTATTAACATACCAATCTCCGTGTGGTAAATCATAACTAGTCATTATAACATCACCCTTTTCAAGCTTACTATTATAATCACATTTCACAAACCATTTCATTCTTTCATTATCATCATCAAACAAAAAGAAATAAGGATCAATAATCTTTACAACCATAAAAACACCCCATTCTTTACTGTTTGTTGTTATTAAACTTGGTTCTATAAAATGTTTATATGTATGGGGTAATAATGTTTTATTCTGTTCTAATTCAGCAGCTCTTTTTCTAATACTATGTGTGGTGTTAATGTGTGTTGTATGAGATTCTAATTTGACAAGTCTTTTATTAAATGATGTAATCATCTCATTTATTATATTATATATTGTATTAAATTTAGTATTCATAATTTGTTTATCTTTAGAGTTTAATATGGTAGTATTTAACTTTACAACTTGTTCATTTAACAGACTTTGTAACTTGTCAAATTTATCATTAAATCGTTGTTCGATATTATTAAGCTTTGATTCCATTGAATCCATTTTTGTTGTTAATGAACTTTCAATTCTTGTTGTTGTTAAATCAGTATAATTTTTAACACCATCAACATATTTTTTATTAACTGCATCAGCTTCATCAGTTGGAAAAGATAATTCTTTTATCTTGTGTCCATTTAAAATTAAATCACCCTTCATTGAATCACCTCTTTCATTAATATATTTATTTTCTGTTAAAGTTAATATTTCTTCTGTATTAAACCCTGTTTTTATTGTTCCACCACCTCTATTACATGGAATATAAGAACTCATTTATTAATAATTTAAAATGAATCTTCAAACCTGTTTCAAATGTAAATACATTGAAATCTCTTCTCCATTAAAATCAATCAATTCTCCTTCTTGATTAAGAATTTTAAAATTAATATCCATTATATATTTTCTACATAAAGGTAAATAATTTGGAGGATTCATTCTTTCAACTATTTTATATCCCATAGGAACTGTGTTTGAGGGAAAGGAATATAAAACATTTGTTTGTTTACCATTATTATAAGAACCAGTTATACAATCGCAATGAATATTTATTGTGTTTGTATTTATTATTTTTATAATATTTTCTGATGTTATATTCTCAACTACAGGTGTGATATAATGGTTTCGTGTAAATCCTAAAATTGTTCTAAAGAAACTATTATTTTGAAAATGAATTCCTATATTCTCTAAAGTCATTATACATTTTGAAGTTGGTAAATCCATTTTAATTTTAATGACTCCATTTGTTTTTTTAGAAAGTATATTATTTAAATCTTTTATCTCATAAGCTCCGGGTTCGATTGTTATTATAATCTTATCTGTAGATTTTGGGCTTATATAATAAAATATGTTATTATCTTTAGTTATATTAAAAATAGTATTATAAGCACAAAACCATAATAGTCCTAATTCATAATTTAAATTTTGATCTAATTTAATTGAATCTTGAAAGTTTATAGTAAAGTCTGATTCTTTTGAATTTATAGATAAAGTTCTTGAATATTTATCTGACATTATGTTTACCATTTTTTTTAAATTATCTTCCGGAAGGTTGCGAAGCTCCATTTTCATAGTATAGATTTTAAATCATTATAAATTTCTTGGATTAAGGAAGTGAAACCTTCTCCTTTGGATTTATTCAATCTATACAAAACATATAAGCTTAAAATACCACATATTTTAGTATTATTAGGTTGAACTTGTAAAGAATTAAAAGTGTAGTCCGAGAGATAGTCTTCAACTTCTTTAGTGGGTTTAATCCCAAAAGAATCAAAGTATATAGATTTATTATATATACAAACCCAATGAGATCCTTTTTCATTTGAATTTTGATAATTTATAATGATATTCTTTGGAGTGTCTTCTTTCAGACTCGACAATTCATCATTCATTAATATTTTTATTTTTAAATTTAAATAATCTGCATAATCTTTTAAATCAAAATTTGTTTTTTTATTTATTCCAAATGTTTTTAAAAAATCTAATATTGAAGGAGTCATTTTATATTTTATAACTTCGTATTTATAACTTCGTATACTTATTAAATTTATCTTTTGAAATTATTCCTTGTTTTAATAATTCTTTAGAAATCTTTAAAATATCAGAATCTAAATTATTATGTCCTGCTTTTTTAGCTGCTAATAGTTTTCTTAATTCAATAAAAAGATTGATTGGGTTTATCTCCTTACCCTTTCCCTGGCCCTCTCCTTCTGTGACAATATAACCCCTTTCATTTTTATTTAAATATTTCTTTAAATCTTGAATATGTTTTGCTTTAGCACTACCATGTACTAATTCTATTAAATTTAAATATTTTTTAATTTCTAGAAGATCAACATTCTCTGAGGGATATCCACAAACTAATCCATAAAAATCATCTGTAAATTCAAAATCTAGGTGTTTAGTATTATAAACATTTTGTGAATGAATACGTGATTTATTTTCTGAATTTAAATATAACAGAAAGTCATGTTTATTAATTGTTATTATTTGATATCCTTCAACATTAATATTAAATGTAGGTTTAATTGTTTTACTTAAACTCACATTAATTTTAGGATCAAGTATAAGAGGTTTTATATTTAAATCTTCCAACCATGGTAATTCTTTTAAATCTTGTTTATCTTCCAACTCTTTAAATTTTAAAACTTCTAACTCTTTTATGGCTTTAATTGTTGGTCCTTGTTGTTGTTGGATTACCTCATTTAATATTATAGATTCAGCGTGTTGAGTTGTATCTTTTTTATTATATTTATCTTGTTCTGATTGTAATTTTTTTAAAAGTGCTAATCTTTCTTCATATACCATTTTAATGGTATTAAAAATGGTATCATTTTGGTAAAGGATCCGTTGGAAAGGGTTTCAAGTATAAACCTTTACCATTTTTAATTTTACAAAGACATCCATTTTTTAAAGATTTACATATTTTTTTTAAATCATCTTTATCTTTTGAAGATAAAGATTCAGATGTAGAAATTTGATTTTTTAAAAAATCATTTAAACCACGACCTTTATAAGGATCAAGATAAAGACCTTTCCCTCCCTTCATTTTCTCGATTTCAGTTTGTAGTTTTTCTTTTTCTAGGTCTGTCTTTTGAGATTCTTTAGCTTTTTGAACTGTAGTTGCAATTCCTCCAGCTATTCCAGCAGCACCTGATAGTCCGGCAATGATTGCAGGTATTAAAGCCGCCAGAGGAAGAATCCCTCCTTCCTTTAGTTTTTCTTTAACTTGTTCTTTTACATGTTTTCCAATAAAATATTTTTTACCAGAGATTACTACTGATTTATTTTTATTTGAATTTATTAATTCTTGCAAAGATTCCTCTGTAGGGTTTTGTGTTGTCATTTTATAATAAATAAAAATGGATACTTGGAAACCAATTTTAAATAGACATAAATCTAAATTTAATAATAAAGTATTTCCTGATAATTTTAGATGCTTAATTATTGGATCTTCTGGATGTGGAAAGAATGTTCTTCTTATGAGAATGTTATTAGAAGATGGTTTTTTGGATTATAATAATTTAATCTTTTATTCTACAACCATTAACCAACCGGAATTACAACTTTTGAAATGTGGATTTGAAAATAAATTAACTAAAAAAGCTATAATTGATATTTTTAAAAATCAACATACATATCCCGAAGAGGTTTTTCATCCTTGTGATATGGTTGATTGGTACAAGGAAAAGATTTTAGAATCAGATATTAGTAATAAAAATGATTATATAGGGGATGGAATCCAGATCTTATTCTCTAATAAACCTGAAGATGTTTTACATTGTGATTTACTTCCTAAAGATAAAAAGAATCTAGTTATATTTGATGATGTTGTCAACATGAAAAATCAAGAGATTCAAAAGAGTTACTTTACACGAGGTAGACATAATAATTGTAATGTTATTTATATATCTCAAACATATTATGCTTTAGATAAAAACTCTATAAGAAATAATTCTAATTGTTTTATATTTTTTAAATTAGACAAGCGTGATAAGAATATGATTTATAATGATTTATTTTCAAATGTTGAACCTGATAAGAATATGTTTGATATGTTTGTTGATAATCATTGGAAAGAAAAATATAATTATATTTATTTGGATAGAGAAAAAGCTGAAATATGGAAAAGTTTGTTTTAGGGCTTGTCGACTTAAAAATCTGTTTTCTGTAGTTCATTATTATAAAATCTACCTAATATTTTTTCATTATTTAAATCAATGATGCTATATGTTATTGGAGTTGTATAATGTATTTTATTTATAATAAAAATTTCATTTGTCCATTTTGCTGTGAATCCTTTTTCAAATTTATTTTTATATTTAAATATTCTTACTCGGTCACCAATTTTAAACTTTGGTTTTATAGGGGTTGTATCAACAATAACATCATTTTCAATATTTACCACTTTAATGGTTTCAGGCTTCATGGAAGCATTTAAGGGTGTTGATTTTATAGAACTATGTACATCATTATTATATTCATTTACAATCTTTTGTAACAATTCATTGTTCCATTTTTGTTTTCCAATAGCAGTAAAATATTTCCACATTTTATTTTTTAATGTTCTATTTAATCTTTCAACTACGACTGCTTTTCCTTCGTTTTCTGTTGAATATAATTTAATATCATTTTCATTTAAAAACTTTGTAAAAACTTTGTTATAAAATTCTGTTCCTTTATCACACCATAAATATTTTGGAATTCTTTGATATTCTTCAAATATATTTTCGAATGCTTCTGTAATAGAATATCCTGTTTTATTTTCTAAACATCTTGCAAAAGCAAATCTTGTATATAAATCTATTACTGTTAAAATTATTTTATATTTTTCAGGGTCTGATGATTTGGTTGGCATAAAGACTAAATCTGCAGACCATGTTTGATCTTTTTCATGTACTTGAACTTTTAAATATTTTTTATTTTTTCTAAATTCATGGTGTAATTCGTTGGCATATTTTATTTCTGATTCTGTTGGGGTTTGTAAACTAGTCTTGGCTGTACTCTCGAGGGATCTTTCAATCTCTGCTTGTTCGATAATCTTTTTATTAGCAACATCTTTTGCTTTTCTAGGAAGTCCTGCTCCTATGAAAATCTTACCTTTCATTGCTAATTTAACTAGAGCTCTTTGAATCTTTTCCTTGCTTGATGGATTTTGAATATTATTTAAATCATGTATTAAATTTACATCTGCAATGTGTCTATCTCTAAGATTTGTTGAATTGTAAGCAATATCATGTTTTAAAGCTGCTTGATCGATTCTATTCACTGGTTCTTCTCCAGGTTTAGGATTATTATTTTCATCTAATCTAATATCTAATCGAGTTCCAGGTCCAGTATAGTTGTGATGGAATAAATGTCTTTCACCTGGATATTTTTCATTAGTAAAAAGTTTCAAGATTCTAGATGTTGTTTTTGAAGATTGTAGGTCGCCTCCTGTAATATCAACTCTCGTATGTTTTTTAGTTTTGAGATGACTTGCTTTGTGATGTCTTGTAACTTGACAATTACAACTTTCACATGTCCAATATTTACTCATTTTAAAAGTTTTTTTATGGGGGAATCTACTTATGAAGAATCTCCCCTAACATTTTCAATAATTGAAATCTTTCCACCATATAATTTCATTTCTATTTTCTTTTCTTCTAATATTAATGTATATACTTTAGCTTTAAAATTAGAATCCTTTGTTACATGAAGTGTAACATCAACATTATTTATGGCTAGGCGATCATCTTGGTCTGAAACATTTATACAAAATATAGAATATAAATTTTTGAAATCTTCTAAACTTAATTGCGGTTCAACTTTGAAATCATAACATGTTTCAATATAATTTAGATATGGGAATATGTTTTCATTATTTTCAATATTAAATTCCATTCTATTTATTGGATAATAAGAACTATTTAATTGAATTTGGATTGTTTTTAAATTATCATCTCCAATCTTTTGAATAAATAGATTGTTATTTTTTTGGAAAGATGAATCTACTTCTTTGAATCCAATCAAGATATATCTTGGTCGGTATGCTAAATTTGCTACCTTTATAGAATATGTTGAACCCTCTGTCATACTAAATTCACTACAGATTCTATTTAAATAATTTACATTTATAGATTTGTTGGAATTTAATCTTTCAAGGAGTTTGATTTCAGAATGTGGGTTTAATGTCCATTCAGGTATATGCAATTCAAGTGTTGATAATTTTAATTTAGCTTTTGTATCTGCAGCTCCATAGAACAATCTTTTATCACCTTCTAGTCTATTACAGATGAGTTCTATAAAAACATTATGGAGCACCCGGTTATAGTTTTGAAGGAATCCGAACAAGTGTTTTAATTCAAAATAACCTTCAAATTTTTTCAACTTATAAAGTTCAGCTCTTTTATAGTAAGCATAATTTATATCTAAACCATCTTTATCTAAATCTCCTTTATTAACATCAGGAATCCAACCTGTTAATTCACCATATTCATTTTTATAATCACAACCAGTCAAAATAAAATTTAACATTGTAGAATATACTCCTGGATGTAAAACAGTTTCAATTTCTGATGATCCTAGTTTTAATCTCATGTTGGAGAATAAATTTGGAAAGAAATTATTTTCTAGGGTTATATCTTTGTTTGCTTCAATTTCTAATTCAATTTTATAATATAATTTGGCATTACAAATATCTATTGGGTTTGATGTTTGAAGAGATTGAAAAACTATATCACCCCTACGATTTAAGTTTGCAATAGATCCTGAAGTTGGCGAGATTTTTAAAATATCATTTTTCTTGATTTCATGAGTAAATTCTTTATTATAATCAAGATTTAATTTATTTTTTTCTTGAATTTTAAGATTTATATTATTCATTTTTATAATAAAAATTTAAAAAATGACAAAAATCCGAACTCCGATAGCGCAGTGGGCTAGACTGGCACAGTGGTTCAAATGGATAGCGGTTCAAATCCTAACTACGGTTAGTTTTTTTTTAACATAAAATAATATTAAAAATTTGAAAATAATATTGAAAATAATTTTTGAAAATAAATATTAAAAAAATATATAGTGTGAGTATCTTAGGAAATAAATCTTGTTTATTTTATTTATTTATTAATTAATTAATTTTTAAACATAAATATGAAAAAAAAAATATTGAAACGGGTGATGGTGGCGAACCGGTAATTATCGCCACCAGTCTTTCGAACACCCCCGGATCGATTCTATAATGTGCACATTTATTTCTTGGTTGTTTTCGGACCTCTTTCGGATTCGCTTTCGAATTCATTTGTACTTTCGAGCAGCACACTTAAAACGCCGATGAAATCGACTTCGTGAGCGAGAAGCGAATAATAAGGTGTGCTGCTATTATCGAATTGATTCTGATATATAAGTCTGGCCAGCTTGTATATTGGAAGAGATTTGATAAACGAAAGAGGTTGAAATAAAAAAAAAAAAAAAAATGATCCGGATCAAAAAAAACTGTTGAGAGGACAGTGAAAAAAAAAAAAAAAAATACCACTGTCCTCTCAGAGCAGTTTTACTATTTTCATAAAATTTTTTATTCTTCAAGATTAAGATTTATAAAATTATAAATTAGTCAAATAGCAACTTGACATCCTCAAGTAGTGTGTGTATATCCCTAACGACCGCAAGCCGACAAACGTTTTTCATAGTTTTATCAGTATTTTTTTCCCCGTTTTATTAATATTTTTGTTGTTTTTTTTAAGTCTTTATTTTGAAACCAAAATGTCTTCAGAATAAAGAAATTAAAAGATATAGGTTTTTAAGGGTTTTTAGTGTTTTTTTGTACGTTTTTTGGGGTAAAATAGCCATAAAACATGAAAACAGTGGGAGGCCTGTGGTCGTGAGGGATATATCCCCACTACTGACATGAATCTGGAACAAAAGTTTCAGCCCCTAATACTGATAAAAAATATAAAGATTGAAACTAGAATTAAAATAATTTGTTTGTTAAATTTATTTACTTTAGTGGCACAAAATTTGATGACACAGAATTCAGAAAGAGGAGACAGTTCATTTGGACGTACAACTTTGTAGAACCAATCATGAGTTGGTATAACTGAGTTTATTCGATGTTCTGATTAGTTGAATGGCGAGGATATCGAATAACATGCATAGGGTATTATAGTCATCTAATCTCGGGTGTTATATGAGAGAAGTTATGCATGGTTCTCATTACTCTGGAAATCCCATAGGCAAAAATAGTAGCAGAAAATCATTAGTAATTCTGAAAATTTTACCTTTGCTAGTTGATTGGATGGTAGAAAAATCTTGGAAAATTCCGTAGTAGCATTTAGTTGTTGAAAAATTAATTAAAACAATTTGGTACTCTTCAGCTATTGATCCTCGTGTGGTATTCACTGTCTTGCTATGATTTCTTGAGGCACCATCTATTATATCTTACTTTTTCGGTTAGTTCTTAGTGGCAACATTCGCCAGATTAAATTTAATGTACCTAAAAGGATCCGTTGGTCGAGTCTCTCAAACTATTTTTAATTCATAACTCCTCGTTAAAATCAATTATTTTTTCTTTACCCATGGGTTAGTTAGCTAGTGTTTGCGTTCTAGGGGTATTTACCTAACTCGACTCAGAAGAAGTTCATTTTTTCAACGGTGTTATCGCTAGAGGTGGAATGACGTAACGCCTACCAAGACTATTTCAAACAACCAACTGTATACACATGTGGATGAGACGCGTTTTGCTAATGCATACAGAGAGGGAATGTATGGATAAAGGTGAGCTGGCTTAATCTAACTGCTCGACCAATACATCGATCAGGACTGCCATTACACGGTTTTACGCCTTAAAGAAAACAACAGAGCTTCGACTCTATGACATTATATACTAGCATTTACGACTACGGGGAAAAGTGGCGATCTAATTAAACGAAAAAGTTAAAGTTCTAAACGTGATCAATGACCTTTATATTAACTATTCGCAGTAGCCTGGAAACCTATTTACTTAGAATTTGCGCTCACTATAGGCCAGAGGTTCTTAAACTAGGGGTCGTTAGATTTTTTCATAGGGTCGCGAGAAATTCCCAATTTAAAACAACTATACTAAAATTTCTATCTATATATAAATCTTAAATTAACAAACTTTGCTAGATTTTTGAATTAACTTTTCACTAGTCTTTTGGTGACATTCCACAATCCACAAAACAATTTTGTAGTCGGATTGTTTTCTTTTATATTTATACACATTTTCGTGGTTTTCCATTTAGCAATCTTATGTAATTTACACATAGATGGCGGTCGATTTACATTTTCTAATGACATTTATTATATATTATTTATCATTCATTTTGACATTAATAATTGTCAAAAATTTATTATAGATGTTTGCCAATTTTTATGTACTGGTGATACGTTTACTGGTAATCAAAAATAAGAAATTCAATTTAACTTAATAATATAATTACACCAATCCCTCGAATTACTCAGTTTCACTTTTACGCGGTCATAAAAAATAATATTTTTTTAATGAAATCAAACATTTGGTGGCAAGTGTTTCTCAAATAATAATAATAATAAACCAAATAAATTTTAGTATAAAGTATTCACTGCATTCTGCACATTGATTTTAGGATTAAAAGTTCTTATCAATAATGCTTCACAAACTTTTTTGATAATATTTTAAAATCAGACATTCCTAATTCTCTCATACAGACTTTGTTGTGATTCTTAATATTGGACACTCCCTTCGGTTGACAGTGTTCTTGAACTCGAGTACAGAGATGACGAGAAGTCTCTCCGATGTATGTGGCATTACACCCATTACATGTGAATTGATAAACGAGATCCGAACACAATCCAAATATAAAATAGTATTTGTTGTTTAAATGTTTTTTTAATAACGATTATTTGTCAAAAAAATATAGGTTGTGGGTCGCCAATATATGTCATTTAAATTTTGGGGTCGCAATACAGAAAAGTTTAAGAACCGCTGTTATAGGCGAATGCGTCGACGGTAGTCATACAATATTCCCCTATACTCTTATTGAATCATTTTACTGCTCAAAAATTACCTAGACAAGGACACCTCAAACTTAAAAGAGAAAAATTTATTTCATAACACATAATTTACATGAATTGTTCTGCTGCTAGTCGAATTGTCTTGCCAAAAATCTGGAGGATCTAAATCAGCGTTGAAGTAGATGTACGGATCTGACAATTGTACATTAACTAGGAGAACCTGAGATGTGACTACTGGGTCTGCTGACAACATGGTGACTAATTAGGCTAACCCTCAAGCCTTTGCTCATTGTTGACGAAGCCTGCGAGTTTTCGTATAGTATTTGTTATTTGAGGTGGTTGCCACGAGTGCCTGAAGGGTGACTAGAGAAGTAGTTGCGACTGCCAGAGGTAATTGTGCCATTGGTGGTTGTAGCATAAAGCTTTGGCCTACCAAGTGATGAAGGGGTAGCCGATTTTGGAGCTTCATTCATTGTGTAGACTTAGCAAGTCGTGCTGTCGTCTAACGTGTACCTTTTATGCACGGCTTTCAGTGATTACTTCGTCGGGTGCTTTTTTCAATTGGAAGATTTTCTGGTGGCGCTCGTAGGGTTTATCTAGAGCCAACCAAGAGGCTTCCACGAGGTTAACTTTCTTTTGCAATTTACTCATATTTTCTCGTAAGTGCTGCAAAGTGATATTGAATTGAATTTTCTTATTACTATTGAGGATACCTAAATAACAAATTTATAAATAAATAAATAAAATTACTTGGGGGAAGATCGTCAAAAAACGAGACGATCTATGAAAACTCAGAAAAGAAAACGGAAGCAAAATGAAATGAGAAATGAGAAAGAGAAATGAAACAAAAGAAATCAGACATGAAAACAAAAACAAAGCTCAGTACTAATTAATTAGTACAAAAGGGAAAGGAATTTCAAAATCGGGAAAACTAGGAAAAACAACAATAAGCCGGAGTCGCAAAAAGGAATATTATTAAATATCTCGACAGCTGTCAATGATAACTCGGTCGCAGGGGAGATTGGGAAATCATGTTGTAGAAAAAATGGAAATTGAAGATAAACTGAAGTGCTACAAATTGATGAGGTATAAAGGAGGTAGCACGGCCGAAGCAGGCAGAACTATAGAGAAGCCAATTTAGAAAGTTAAGAGAACACGTGGGATAATTGTGTTAGTAAACAGTTTTGGAGGAACAATTGAGAGAACAATTTGGTAGAAAAATTTGAATAAAAATGAAGCAGAGAAACTAAAAAGAAAACAGAAATAAAGAGAAGCAGCAAGAGTTATTCAGTTAATAATAGAGTAAAGTTAGGTGAGTAAGGCCAAGTCAAAATCAGAAAACAACCAGTTAAAATTATCAATTATTACACTCCTCAATTGTGAGAGATTTGTCAAATCAAGGTTATACGAGCGTGCTGTTCCTCACCATAGTGTTGTAATAAGCACTATATAATCGATAGTTAGCTAGTTGAGCAATTGTATCATTGTGAAAATATTTGTGATATTCAATAAAGGTTCCAGTGTTAATTGTTATTTGTGGGACAGTTAAAGACACGCTTGGAGTCAGAGTAAGAATTCTAATTTTGTCACCAACTCAATAACCCAACATCATTCCATGTTTCACTGAGATAGATTTTTTCCTTAATTGTGAATAAGAGATGTGAGCTTAATGTTTCTTTCTCCTATTACTTACTAGAATCCAGATCACACTCGTGACACAAATACTTTAGCAAGGTTAATCGCGGGTGTCATCCGCCTGGCCGACCTGTCGGTCATCCAGGTTTTTTACCCTTACAGGTTATTCACATCTAATGTTCGGGCCTCAAGTGAAAAAACCCGTACTATCTGCCACCCGGATTCTGACAATTGAAAGCTTCAAAACCATGGTTCGGCTTCCAGATGAAGACCAAACTTGCCAAAATTATGTTGTAGCATGGCATAAGGAGTAGCTGCATACGCTCCTAAATCACGACAGGCATGTCTACAGAAGAGTCTTAATTCATACCCAACTCAACTAACCTCTGAAACCGAACGAGGAACTGCTTCAGGCATTCTTGCAGGTTCGTCCATTAGCCAGTTGGGTTCTCCATTTAAAGATTTGGACTGTCTCTTAAAAATAATAATGCATCATGCTACATTAGTGTAGCCAGACTGTTTATAAGGTTTTATAAATAATATATATTTATTTATCGAAATGTTTACCTTTTGACATAATTAGTTGTTATAATATTTAAGTCATCTAAGTTCATCTTTTCCTCAATATCCAATTTCATTTTTTCTTTTTATTATTTAAATATTAAATAAATTTCTTTGAGACATTCTAAACTAATTCAAATAACACTTTCATACAAATTCAACATTTAATTAAAATTTCATTCTAATTCTGATTTTATAGTTTTTAATGTTTCCTCCATTGTATCTTCAACATTTTTTTTCAATATGTATTAACAATTTTTATAAAATTTAATATTAATTTTTCCATTTAGTTTATAAGCTTTTTAAAATTTTTAAATATCAGTACCGGCTTTAGACAATTTTGTAATAATGCCAGCCTAGGCGAGTAATCAGATTGGACAATCCCTTACTACCGGGTGATCACAGTGCCGGCCTTAAAAAATTTGGTGCTACATATTTTTTGTACTATATAAAAATTGATATTAGTAGCTCGAAGCACAACAAATAATTTTCATAACATAAAAATATTTTTAAAATTTAATTTTTCATAATTTTGCCGCCCCTTAAAATAATGCGTTCTAGACAGCCGCCTATGTCGTCTATACCTAAAGCCGGCACTGTTAACTATCAACTTGAATTTTATGCAATACAAATTTTAATAATTTTTAAAGTTATTTCTCAGACCTGAATTGACAAAATTATTTTAAACATAAATATCGAAACAGTGTTTTACAATACAACAAATCACAAATTCTTAATCCTAGATTTAGAATATGAATGCGAAAAACAACTAAATATCAAATAGAGTACAAATTTAACAATTATACATTTAATTTACAAATGTTATATTTTAAAATATAGAACTTACAAAATATCATCTTTTTGTTTAAGTTATTCAATTTAATCTTAACCAAGGTTAAACAATAAATCAAATTATTTCAAATGATTGATATGGATGAAGGAGCAGAGAAAAAACTTGGAACAAGGTAATATCAAATCAGTGAAATAAATAAA
The DNA here is from genome assembly GCA_959609185.1 of Schmidtea polychroa. Lineage (NCBI taxonomy): Eukaryota > Metazoa > Platyhelminthes > Tricladida > Dugesiidae > Schmidtea > Schmidtea polychroa. The sequence goes on from CAUHTR010008102.1 coordinate 38,009, forward strand.
TATTTTAAAATATTATTTATCAGTATATGCTTTTTACTTTTTGGTTAAAAATCAAAGTAATAAATAATTAATAAACTTCAGTAAAAAACAGAAATCTCATTTGAATAGTTTATTTTACAGAAACTATATAAAATAATTTATGAGGTTGGAAATCTTCAAGTAAAGCTATCCTACAAAAAAGCGAAAACGAAATATCTTCAATTTTCATATATTTTTTACCTAAATAAAAATGCTACATTATAAATTCAATTAAATTAAGCATATTTAATTAATTCTCATCATAAAATTTCTCTTTTAACAATAAATCTTAATGATAATTTTTGGTTATAAAGCTACTTGGAAATAGGCAAATTTAATGCAAATTCTGTTTTACTTTTTTCCTCAATAGGAAATTTAGTTTTTTCAGTGAAAAAGGATTCAAACGAGCAGCAACTTACAAAAAACTTATACCTTTTATTACATGCTGTAACTGAATCACATTTTATGTCAAAACCGAGATTCAATTAAGATTAATAATAAAAATCAAATCAAATAAATGTGCTTATTCTTTTTCATCTCCTTGGCCTTTCAAAATTAAGTTATTAAAACAATACAAAAGCTCCCATCAAAGAAGCAAAGCACCCAGGAGCATTGTATGATAGTGTTATCCATTTACACAGAACTTTTAGAACAAATTGGTGTTTTCAATTGAATAATAAATGGATGTACGAGTTGCGTATTGTTGTTCCGACGTAACCCATTGTTGATAATCCAGAATAAGATTTCAATTGGTCTTTCGAGGGAGAAGAAAATAGTTTCAATGAACATTATCATAATGTTGGAGTTACTAGTAAAATGTTTCATCAACCGAATACTTGACAAAAAAATATTTGAATAGTTATTCACTTTCATAGTTGAAATTCATAAAATTTAAAAAGAACAGTTAATAAAAAAAAATTGCATTTGAAATGGTATCCATTGACTAAACTCTCGTTTAGTTTGTAAAATTTATATGAATTGCGCGTTTTCTAAATTGAAATATTAAGAGAAAATATATTTTCTTAAATGAATGTGACAATTTCTCCGATTAAAACTTATTACTCTGGCCCATAAATTAACAAGCATCGGAATAGTTCCGCCGAGAGTTTGAGATAAAAAAATATATCCCCACAATGCCATTCAAACAATTCATAAAAATCCTAATCATAAGATATGATCTACCAAATTTACCCTCTTACAAGATCCAATAGCGCAACATACATAATGATATATAGATTGTAAGTAACTTTGAGGAGCTTATATGTCTGAATCTTTGAAAACTAATTCCGTCCATGATTTTTCGATAAAGAGGTTACCATGCTGACCCATTTGGAATTCGTAGAAATTCCCGATTAAAACAAAGTAACTGCATATTAAGTAGTAAAATAAGTTCAAACAATGAAATTATAGAAAATAAATTTGGATTTATAAAAAATCATGAGATGTTGTAAATAAATTTCATTATAAAGAAGGTTTTGAAATAAATGATTTATTAATATTTAAATAATTTGCAAATAAAATAAAATAAATTTTACTCTTGGATTATCATTTATTTTTATATTTTTTCCATTTTTAGAGTATTTAAGAAAAGTTCGCCAAACAATAAAGTGAGTTTAGTTTATTATATTCAATTATTTTTCGAAAACTATAGAAATTTACCATTAATTAAAACAATTTATGTTTAATTTTGAAAAATATAATTAATCTATTTAAACAATAACTTTTTTCTTTTAGTTATTACATGTGATAGGCGAGGTTATTATACATAGTGCTCCAACACATGAGAGATGCCACAATATAAATGACAGTTCGAATATGTGCTAATTTTTCGTAATTAGTAACCTAATAACGGAGGATTATTTTTTATGAGCACTTAATTTGATTATGCAAACTTCTTGCAAACTCCCGCGCTGTAGATCTTCAACATAGTTTGTAAAAATGGGCAAATGCAGTATAGCTATTATCTATATCTCAATCTCGATTGTTCATTGAAGATTTTGAAATCGGAGCAAAAGTCTTTTGAAATAAGATTTTTTAATACATCTTCAGAGAATCTACTAATCTGCAGAGTTCTAGTGGTCTCACCAAGAATATTGAATTAGTGAAGTTGGATAAAACATTGAAGGTCCAGTACCTGAGACAATTAGAAAATTTGGACCTTTCATTTTTTAAGTTTGATGAACGTTTTTTAAATATTCTCATTTTTACAATAATTCCTGGAACCAATCTTCGAATGAGTAAAGTCTGTTTGAACGGTTAACATAGCAATTATTAATTTTAACTCGTAAAAATTTATTTCAATTCAAGATTTATTTCATTTATACAAATTAATTTTATTATCAATTTTCATTATTCAAACAAATGTAGGTAAAATATTTTTAAAAAAATAACTTCGAATTCTAACAGATTTAGCCAGGGTACAAATTCATCTACCAAGGTCTTTGACAATCCAATTTTTCAGTAATGTTGAGGATACCTTAATAGTAAATAATATTATAAATAATTAGAATAATTTGGTGGAAAACCGATAGGATGATTGAAATAACTTTCTTAAACGTGGAGAAGAAAACAGAATGGAAAAAATTGAGAAATGAGGAAGGAATAACAAAACAAAAGAAATTCAACAATAAAGTGGAGAAAGGTCACTTATAATTAATAAGTGCAAAAAAACAGAAAGGAATTCCAAAATTGGAAAACGAAATCGGCATCTCCGAACTTTCTGAGGTAACGTGGCACTAGGGAAAAGTATGGAAAATGCCAGAAGCATAAGTGGGAGAAAATGACAAATTATCCCGAGTGCCGAACTGTCAGGGATAAACACGGGAGTTGAAAAAAGAAAATGGAAAATGCCAGAAACAGGAATGGGAAAAAGAATTATTATGAGTACCGAAGATGGCGAACTATAAAAGCGAAAGTCATCTTAATTAAATCAGAAGTGAAGTGGTGTTAAAATTGGAATAGAAAAATGGGATGATATTTAGAAATTAAAGTAAAGATTTAGAATTGTAATTGAAAGTTGTTGAATGCAGTAGAAGATTTAAATTTGATAAGCGACGTGATATTGTGAAGAACTGATATCGATATAATTTAATTGAACGGTGTGACGAAATTTGAATTGAAATAAAAGAATCAGAGTCTATCTAATAAAGTCAAGTCAAAGCACAAGGACAATCGAAACCGATTTACCCAATTGTTAAGTCAAATCAGCAGCTAGTGATTATTACAGTATTTGGGAATTATACACTTCGAGTGATTCCTCATGTAGTGTTGTAATAAGCTCCTTATAATTGTTTACTTGAGTGTTGAATCGATCGTGTTGTTATAATCTGTGTAATCAACTGTGATAATCAATAAAGGTTGATATTAACCCAACAATAAAGAAAGAATTGAAAAAGAATGTAACGAAATTGCATATAATAAAAAGTAGTTAATTGTAAAATTAAGCTAGTAATTAAAAATTAATTATTTCTTAAAAATATATTATTCAAAAGAAAAATATAATTTCCTCATTTAACTGAATTTCACTGATATTATTTTTCACCGATGTCATATCAAAAGAAATCTTGAAAATTAGATAAATGATATTTAATTACAAATATTTCAGAAAATGAATTTTATTAATAGGTTTATTTATCTTTGAGCAATTGAAAATATGCAATTTGATAAGCATAAAAATAAATAAAATTGATTAAAATAACAGAAATATGATATATGAAATTTAATGATAATAATAATAATAATATTTGTAATAATAATTATATTGGTAATAATAATAATAATAATAATAATAATAATAATAATAATAATAATAATAATAATAATAATAATAATAATAATAATAATAATAATAATAATAATAATAATAATAATAATAATAATAATAATAATGTCTATCTAATCGAAAATCGGAAATAAAATTCTGGATAAAACAAGGCTGAAACTTAAACTATATATGAGGATTGTCCCAAAAATACTGGTTTTAAGGGTACTTTAATTTTTGTAAAAATATATTATTCCTCTCATTGTAAATAAAAACGAATACTTCAGGTTACCTAAATTATAAAAGGTGATTTATTCGGAACGATTTAATTACTATTAATATTTATAATTTCAAATTATTTTATATAATTAGCACCTTTAAACCTTTAAATTTTAACGATGTATTTGAAATATTTATAATTATCTTTAATTAAGACGATTAAACAATTAGTTTCATAGGCAATTCACATTATATTTTTAATGTATATATTCTATATATTTGATCACAGGTATAAATTTATTGGTCATTATAACCGTTAATCCAAATATTAAATACATAATATTATACAAAAGCCCTCTACCGATAATTATCAACTATTGTGCAGCAATGAGCCTTATAATATGCCACCAGATTTTCAGTGGCGTGTTTAATGAAAATGAGGCCCTAGGCGTCCATCGTTTTGGGGACCCTTTGAACATTTACACTAGAAGTAGACTACTGGTGTGTAGCCTTAGCCCATGTGCAAAAAGTTGTCCAAAAACTCGAATTTGAAATAGAAGCCGTTTTGTGAATTTGACAATGATTTAAAAGTAATTGTTTATAGAAATAATATGAAAAGCAATTCGGTTGTTGAAATGATTGTAATGCGATATGTTTATAACATTATAATGTCAAGTTTCATTTCAAAAACTTTAAAATGGAATCGCTGTTACTTTTTTACCAACTAGAACAGTAGCCGAAAATAACGTTATAGTAATAGCAGAGAATATAGATTATAGAGTTAAAGTTGCAAAACATGCGAATGAAAAATTCCAACAAATTTATTCACCGCTAGCTCATCCCACAATAGTGCTTTCTTTCTGCATTGGAGCCTAGCAAAATCATCAATTTGTTGGTCAAAGTTTGCCTTCCCTGTTTCAGTAGGTTCAATGCATTGAAATGCTAAATTACCTAGCCGATCTTGATGATTGGAATTTCTGATATAGTTTTTCACTCTTTTAAGTACAGGAAACGATCGTTTTCCAGAATCATTACTTATTGGTATCGTAAGGTAAATACGCAAAATTGTTTCGACATTTTTTGGTAATGTGAGTTGTAGACCACGTACCACCAGCTGATACATATCGATGGGATTTGTGATGTTTTCATTTTTTGCAAGGATCATGAATTGATCAAGCTCATCCTCAAACATGTCACAGTCAATGAGTATTCATCAAAGTTTTTATCATGTTTCTATCACTCCCGTTGTTATGCTGTTCATTTGCAAAAAATACTTCAAACCAGCCATTTATGTCTTCATAACTTTTCAGGTGGTTTCCAAGCTGCACAACTAATTTGCCACAAACAACGTTAGAACATGGAATGCATTCTGCAGTTGGGCTTTTATCTTTGATGTAAGCTTGCAATCAAGTGTATGTCCCTTACATATTGCTTGCGTTGTCGTAGCTCTTGCCTCTACATTTTGTTATATCGATGCCCCATTTCTTAAGACTGTCAATGATAACTTGGAATAAATATGCAGCATCATGACCTTGAATATCAATGAAAGAAAAAAGTTTTCTTTTACGTGTCCTTCCGGTAGAACATACCTAAAGACAAAAGTGACCTGGTCCATATGACTTACATTGGGGAATGGATTATTGTGCATTTCGTGATCTTCTGAACAATAAAGCGGCTCTTCATCAACTACTATTAAATTCACATTTGTGGAAGTTAGCGAATGGCAACTACTGTCTTCTGCATTCGTATCATAATCCTTATTAGCAGTAAAGTTAACCTTGATTTTATTTTTATTCCATCCATAGTTTTTCCGTGGAACAATACATGTTTATTCGCCAACTTCATCGAAGAGTTCATTGCCATCAATAACAATTTCGTGATTTTCTACAACATAATAAACTGTCTTCAAAATCTCTTCCCAATCAAATCTATATTTTCTGTATCTCAGCATTCTCTTTGAAAATACATAACATGAGAAAATAACATGAGAAAAGCAGTACTTAGAGCAGTGTTTCCCAACGCGGGGCGTAGGAAATTTTCAGGGGGCAATTCGATTGTTCGGGGGCAATGGAAAAAAAGAACTTTTCCAGTCTAAATTTTACCACATAGTCGAATCTCCAGGAAACGTCTATTATGAAGTGCAAATAAATTCTTACTGCTCATCATCCAAAATTTTTCGCTGGAATGCATTCGGAAAACTAGGATTTGCATATTTATCAGTTGCTTGTATCGTTCTGTCAATGTGCGTTACCGTTAATTTGAAATAAAAGCAGTTGTGCGAATTCATCGTTGTTTTAATACAAGTGATTAATAAAGGGTCAATTAAAAATATAATTGGTAAGTTTAATTAATTCTTTAGAATTTAGATGCCTCATCAAATTTCTTTACTCATCGCTAAATCTTGGAAAAATTATACAAAAGGCGAGCAATTAATAAAGACTTCAATATCAGCATTTGTTATAACTGTTTTGGGAAAAGATGGCCAAGACGTGAAAACCATGCCACTAAGTAACAATACTGTTAGTAGAAGAATCGACGAAATGAGTAAAGATGTTGAAATACAACTTATCGAAAAATTAAAAACAAGGCTTTTTTCGGTGCAAATGGACGAATCAATATTGAGAGGCAGTGAAGCAGTATTTCATATGTAAGATACATTGATAATAATGATTTTGCTGAAGGAATGTTATTTTGAAAATCATTAAAAAGCAGCACTACCGCTAAATATATATATAAATATATATATATATATATATATATATATATATATATATATATATATATATATATATATATGATGGGCAAAAAAATGGTTGCTTAAAACTGATGAAAGATGAAAATCCAGATATGCTTCTTGTGCACTGTGTTATTCACAGGGAAAACTTGGTAGCTAAAAACCTTTCTCCTGTTCTAAATAAAATAATGAATTTGGTTGTAAAATGCATTAATTCTATTAAAGCAAGTGCAAAACAAGAGAGCATTTTTAAAATATTTTGTGAAGAAAACAATGAAGCCCATGTGAGACTTTTACTTCACACTGAGGTAAGATGGCTCTCGAAAGGGAACTGTTTAAAAAGATTTATGGAACTGTTTGATACTCTTGGTGATTTTTTAAGCGACAAACCTGAAATGCAATATCTGTTAATGATCGATTCTAAGGCATATTTGAGTTATTTAAACAATATTTTTGAAAAACTAAATAAATTAAATAAAGAACTTCAAGGAAAAAATAAAACTCTTGTCGATGCAAAAGCGAAGATATTTGGTTTTATTACATCTATTGAGTTATTTGAAAAAGACATTTACCAAAAAAAATTTGAAAAGTTTCATTGGCTTCAAAAATGTCGCTACTGATATCGCTATACTTAATATTGTTGAGCATATAAAAAACATCAGCTGATTTGAAAGGAAGAAAGGATTAAAAAGAAAGAAATCAATTTTCCAACTTGGGTGATGCAGCCAATGTTAGTTAATTTATCTCATATTTCAAATATGCAGTACCAAGAAGAATTAGCAGAAATGCAGAGTGACAAGTCAGTTAAAACTTTATTTAATATGAAAGGATCGATGGCATGGTTTTTTGAAGAGACCAAAATGAAATATCCAAGCACAACAGAATGTGCAAGAAAACTATTATTACCGTTTCCTTCTTCATATTTAGCTGAATGCGAATTTAGTGCCATAACTGATTTGTTACTTAAAAAAAGAAATCGTTTGTATATAACACAACGGGGAGATCTAAGAATGAAGCTAACAAAATTGGAACTCAATTGTAACCAGCATCAAGCACAAGGATCTCACTAAATTTCATTTATTAAAAACTTGAATAAATGTTATATTTTATTTTATTTACTTATATATTGTTTACTTGAAATTTTTTGATTAATAAATCACTTTTTGTGATTTCTTCCTGCAGTATATTATTCATGCTACTTATGAAAAATTTGTAATATTAAAAATTATTCATATGTAACATGGGTGGACATTTTAAGTTTTTTATGAGCTTCGGTGGGGCATGGCACTAAAAGGTTGGGAAACACTGACTTAGAAAGTATATAAAAATTTCTCAGTACAAACCATCAAAAAGAAGTATTGTACTTCCGTAGTCTGGTCACCTTACCTAAATACAATTTATTTTACTTTTTACAATATTTTAAAATTCACATACATCTTTTTATATTAGGCTCACTACTTTTGGACATACCACGTGTTAAAAAGTAATTATGTTAATTAATTAAAATGAATAATTAATATTATTAAGAATTTAATAAATAACAATTTATTTAAAGATTACGTGAGATCATGTTGTTGTTTGATGTTTTTTGTTGAATTCCTTATTTAGACATTACTACATTAAAATATTTTCTCGGGGATTTTTGTATGAATAATATTATCGAGAATATTATTTTTTGAATTAATAAATTTTAATTATAATTTGGCTTTTAATAATGAACACACTAAATACAAAAAACACAGTAGCTGATACTATTTATATTAGATTTTTGTAAATAATTATTTCTTTATAGCAGCTTAAAGCTTTTCAGGCTAATCTGATATTTTTTCATAGTAAATTGACAAATTTATTTATTTAATTAAAAAATAAATGAAGCAAAACAGAAAGTAAACCAAAATTTAGATTATCTTGTTATCTCGAATTCATGGGAAATCCGAGAGACGGGATTGTCAAAAAATACATATATCTCGACAGATGTCATAGATTACGGAACAGGAAAAGGAATGAATTATCAATAAGTGCCATCAGATGGAAAGGTATAAAAACTGAGCACAAATTAACAAAAAGAGAGAAAATTCGATAAAAAGAAATTTGTGAGAAGTTTATATTTACGAGGAGAGCAAAATAAAGTGTTAAAAATCAGGAAACAGTTAGAAGAAACTTACATGTTGAATTAGTGAATCAGAGGAAGTTAAGAAACTCAAATCAAGTTAAAAGTAACCAGATAAATCCATTTTAAATCCCTTTAAGAGTTTGTGATTTGGAAAGAATTACTCCAACAAATTGATTATGTCAATAAAGCTCCGCAGGAATCTCGCATTGAATGGTGTATCGTTATGAAATTGTATGAAAGTTTCGTCAAACAATTTCGTCATTCGAGTAATTAATATGAGATGTTTGAAGATTTAATAAAAATCTAACAAAATCCGATTTTAAAGCAAACATGAGCGAAAAAGATTTCATAAAGACGTTATGGATAATGCTGAGTCGAATATAAATAAAAGTGCTAGTGACAAATTCCGAACTCAGTCTTTCTACGTGACCATAGACAGACTTATTACTGAGATGGGAAAACGGTGAGGAGCTTATACAATACTATATAAAATGTTCAATTTTCTTCTAAACAGATCTTTGTCAAGGAATTGAATAGTTTCCAAAGATAGTTTCCAGATCTCAGTTATATAACATCAACACTAGTAAAATAGGAATAATTTAAAACCGTTTAAAATAGCAATGCATATTCAAACTATTATCCAGAAGAGTAAGTCTTATATGTGCTGGCGACTTACGTAATTTATTTTTATTGCTAAACCCCCAAAACCTGCGTCTTATAATCGAATGCGTCATAAATGCGCTAGAATGCGGTACGTACAAAATCTTATGATACGTTAATATATACTTAATTTATTTGATTTACAGAAATGTTTTTATTAGAGAGCCGATTTCATTTATACTTATATTTGAGAAATTCTTGCAAAAAATTGTTTGAAATAAAAATATATTATATTTTCCGAGGACAACTTCTGTACATTGTTTACCAATATTTCCAATGGTATCAAACTAAGAGGCTTAATAAATACTGTTAGTTTGTCGAGAGTAAATATAAACAACTTATTTACTATGACAAAACAAGATGATTATCAATTTATCCAAATCTTACGAAACCCATTCTTAACTTTCAACTTTAAAACCTTTTACTTGTTAAAAGGAAAACCTCTTGTTGTGAGTAAAATGTGTTTTTGAAAATTAATTTTGTGAAATTTACCTTTTATTCATGCCACCTCTAATAGATATATTTCTTACACAGAATGAACAAGTGAATTCACTTGAAAAAGGCAGTGCAGAAAATTCGTGAGTATCAAAAAACATCGACATATTACTGATTTATAGTCTTCAAGCTCTCTTTTTAATAAATATCAAGTAAATTAAAAGAAAATCAATAATTTTGAAAATCGATGAGCCAAAATTTCAGAAATAATTTTTCCGGAAATTTGATTTTCCAAATTAATACAAAAACTTGTTGAATGATATTAAAATGTGAAATTTTATGTTTTATAAATTGTATCAAAATCTCGAAGTTTTAAACAACAAACAAATGTAGCCTTAAAATAATTCATCCAGCAATAGTCATCAAACATCAAATATTTTACCGAATTTCTTTTAAACTGCACACTGTTAATTTAAACAACAAATATTCACTATACTAAATATAAATTTTAATTAAACTTCCATTTTTTGTTGATTTTATCATATGCGAGTTGGTGAATTGAATGCATTACATAAAACTGTTGTAGTTTCATCAATTCTTTTCATATATACATAGATTCTTCTTCTTCTTCTTCTTCTTCTTCTTCTTCTTATTATTATTATTATTATTATTATTATTATTATTATTATTATTATTATTATTATTATTATTATTATTATTATTACTATTACTATTATTATTATTATTATTATTATTATTATTATTATTATTATTATTATTATTATTATTATTATTATTATTATTATTATTATTATTATTATTATTATTATTATTATTATTATTATTATTATTATTATTATTATTATTATTATTATTATTTTACACTAAAACCATATTTGGAAATAAAAATTTATATTTTCTAAAACTAGTCATCCTGACGTTATTTATATTTAGAACAAAATAAGAAATTAGACTTTCTTTTAATAATCTAAGTCTCATTAAAACAAATGAAATACGTTTCGTATGTTAGATGAGTTGAGTTGGATTCTCCAATCAATTTAATTTAGCATAAATTTAACTCAATTACATTCCATGCAAATTATGAACTAACTTAAAAAATAATAATTACATACGAAGAGAAATAAAAAGTTTTTCAATTTGCAAGTTCCATAGAATTAAAAAATTACAAAATATCGCAAACTAAAATAATGAAAAATCATTATTTGTTTTTACCAAAGTATATATATATATATATATATATATATATATATATATATATATATATATATATATATATATATATATATATATATATATATATATATATATATATATATATATAGCTTTATGTGATTATTATATAAGCTATTCAATAGATATCGTAACTTTTTAATAACTTTCCCATTTATTTATTAACCTAAAATCATTGCAAAATACAATATAATATATAAAAACTAACCGTAAAACATGGTTTTCAAAACTCTCTCTATAGCTCACTTTTTTACATCTCTCAGAATTAAAATTTCAATATTAATATTAATATTACACAAAATCACTTAGTTAAGAAATTACTTTGAAAGGAATATTTTATTAATATTTTGAAAATATTAATAAAATCGACCTGAAATTTTGATAGCATGCATTGTTCTCTACGACGAATCGATCTACCAAATTTCAGCTCAATCCAATCACGGGAAGTGAGTTAATTTGTTGTCACAAGATTTGTGTGGCTCATACAAACATACATACATAGTGAAGTTAATATAGAGAGAGTAAAAATAAACTAGAAAAAAACGCCATTAAAAATTGTTTTTCTTTTGGAAAAAAAGATATTTATCCCCTATCACAAATAGATCTTAACAGTCGAATTTCACAGTATTTGCAGAGCAACTTAATATCCAATCTCAAATGAGTAACAAAATTTCCTTCTTTTACGGCTTCTCTTAAAAAGTAACTGCATAAGTTCTCTGCAAATTTTCTATAATTTTCATTCTAATTTTGATTTCATTCCTGCCTGTTGCGGTTGTGTTGAATTCCTTACTTGAAAAGTATAACGTTTCTATTCATTTTATGACATAATAACTTGTCCATTCTGACACTTCTTAAAATAATGCTAATCAAGACTTTATTTATTATTTCTTGTAATGTTGAATTGAAGGTTCTCTTCTTTTTAGTTTTTCCTAAACCTACTTCATTGTGCTTTAACAGAAAATGATTTCCAACATTTTTGAAGGTATTATAATTTCAATTTCTTTCCTTCTAATAGCTTTTGATTGAAGACGTTTCTTTCCACGTTTTCCACATTTCTTACCAAATCGTCGATTTTCATATTTATGTTTGGCTGAATCATGGAGGTTTTCTTGGAATCGGCTTCAGAAAATGTCTTTCTTTTGGACCCAATGAATCCCAACACTCGACTGTAAACGGAACGCAGTAGAGCAACGCAATCAGTCAGTTGACGGATTTTGTTATTTTAATTTTATCAGTAATTTATTATACAAAATAAACTTAGAACATCAAACAAATACATTTTTTTGCTTCTAGCTATGAAATGAAAGAACTTCATAATAAATGATTGCCGTTTCCATGGTGATTAACTTTTTGTTAAAATATTGAAATTAAATTTGTATTTTTTTGTAAAGCGCCACAAAAAATTTTATCATATTTATATTTACGTCACTGCGAGAGATTTCGATTTATATAAATATTATTGAGAACGCATAAAAATAAACATTAATTTGTCAAATTACTTATTAATACAAACAAACCAATTTTACATAAAACCAAATTAAAATATAGAATATAGAATTTTTTTTATTCTATAATAATAATAATAATAATAATAATAATAATAATAATAATAAATAATAATAATAATAATAATAATAATAATAATAAATAAATAATAATAATAATAATAATAATAATAATAATAATAATAATAATAATAATAATAATAATAAATAATAATAATAATAATAATAATAATAATAATAATAATAATAATAATAATAAATAATAATAATAATAATAATAATAATAATAATAATAATAATAATAATAATAATAATAATAATAATAATGCTAATAATAATTAAACAGCAAAAAATTACCTAATTAGATATAAATAAATTTGGCAGTTGTATGAACACTAAGGAGTTTCCTATTTTCGATGTTATAACTAGAAAATTTCTTGATAATTGTTATTTTATTTATCTTTCAAATAATTAGAACTCATTATTTCTCTAAATTACTATTATTAATAAATTACTTTCATTATGGAAAATGTTTATATTTTAAACAAATTTACCATATAAAATCGAGTCCATTAAAATTTAAATATTACAATAAATTCTTGATAAGTGTCACATTTAATAAGTATCACACTCAATCAGGGCTGCTTTATCCAGGGTACAAAGGGTGAAAGACAGGCGGAAAATAGTTTAGTGAAGAAATACTAATTGCCTTATCTTTGCAACCCTTTGCAAGGACAGACTAGTTTCAAGCTTATTTTGCTCTAATCGATGATTTGAATAAAATTAATTGTTTATATAAATTCGTGAAATAAATTTATTCATTTTTAGTGGGAGTCAAAACTGACCCCCTGTATGCAATAACGTTATTTTCTTTCGTATTATGGTTAAATAAAAATTTAAAAATATAGAAGTTTAATATGCATGAATTTAATAAGCATGAATTTAAGCATGAATTTAATAAGCATGAATTTAAGACTAGATTTTTTTAAAATAATTTTGCAATGAGGGTTTTTCGTTTCTGTGTTGTTTAAACAATTGTTAAAGTAAATAAGCATTCATAAACTGTTTGCAGGAATTGTTTAAGTAATAATGGTTTTAATATGAAAAGAAATCTAACACCTGGTAAAGATAGACAATTCAAGACAATTCAAGCATAAGATCCCAAAACATGTAGATAAGACTATATTTAGGATTGTTTCAACGTCTTACATGGTTGGTAACATGTTCACTAATAAGTCTCCAACTCCAGTTGGTCTGTGTTCAGTACTCGTGTATCAATTTTCATGTAATGGGTGTAATGCCACATACATTGAAAAGGCTGCCTGTCATCTCTGCACTCGAGTTCTGGAGCATTGCCAAAAGAATGGATTGACCCACATTCGTGATCACTTTAGGAAGTGTACGGGTAAAAAATTAAGTATTTCTGATTTTAAGATCTTGTCGAAGAGTTTGAGTAATTACTGGAAACAAGTAAAGTGCGAGGCGTTGTTAATTAGCTCTTTAAATCCTATAATTAATATTCAATGTCCCCAGCTTAGAGGGATTTTGAATGTATTTAAATAATTTAGCTTGTATATTTAATTATTAAATTTAATTATTAAATTTTATTTTATATATTAACTTAAAAAAAATTTATTTATATGAGAATGTTATTAATTTTGTGCGTTTTTAAAAAATAAATAATTTTTATATGATTAAAAAGTTTTTTTTAATTTGATACAATTTGATTACGATTATTAATTGTTAATTTGTTTGAATATTATTATATTATTTTCATTTGGTTGTGATTTATACGAGTCTTAGCCCGAAGAAGACTTTTAAACTGTCGAAATATATAGCAATGTCATATTTTAATATACTTAGTTGGTGATTTTCTATTATATTTTATATATTATTAAATTATTGTTAATTATTATTTTACTATTTTAGATAACTATTTATCTCGGAAAGCGTGATTTTTTAGACAAAAACGGACTCGTTGACCCAATCGGTTAGATTATTATCTTTTTCATAGAACCTTTTGTTTCATTGAATTGTTAATTTAATTTTCTTTTTATATTAACGAAAATTTCAATCTGATATTTTATTGGTTTTTAATCTGTTCAGGATCAATGATAAATGGATCATTTAATTTCTCTATTATTAAAAAATGAGTTCATTTTTAATTGTTTTCAATATAATTCATTCCATATTATTGTTAATTAATAATAATTAATAAATAAAAACCAGATTGAATGACAACAACATCAAGTCACATTTATTTTCTTAAATTCCTTTTAATAAAAAAATTTAATTGTAAAATCTTTTATCTTGTTCACCACTGTTCACTTGCTTAAATATATCAATATTTTATTTTATATTTTCCAAAAATTTGTATTGAATATAAAATAAAATATTGATTTGCAGTCTGAAATAAAATGAGTTTTTTATTTATTTTTATTTTATTTGTACCAATCACAGAGCCCAATGTATTAAATGGCTGAGAGGTGGATTTTAAATATCTAATCATATCTCTCTTATCAAGGCTGTTTTATTTTAACATTTTGACATATAATGACAGAACCACGCGAAGCGGAGGTGCCAGGGATTCACGACACCAGGGACAGCAGTTGGAAGATGGTTTAGTGAATAAATACTAATTCTCCAATCTTTATTACGTTCATGATGGTTTATATCTTCTACTTATTTAATTAAATAGGTAAAACCTATAAGTATATTATATACTTATGTACGTAAATAAATACTAAAAATACACTATTAGTAACATTGTTAGCGTTAAGATTTTACTTTGCAAGCGATGCCCTACAAGTATAAAACGATAAAACTTATTAAAACGATTATTAATATTATTATACGTTAAATAATAAATTTAAACTAAAATAATTTTAGCTTATTAAAGGCGGTAACTTTTACCTGACACCCCATTGTGACTCACTTAATGTGAAATGCAAGCGACCTACAAAATATAATCATGTGAAACAAGTTTCAATGTAGAGTATTTAATGTACTGATCTTGAGCCTGGACATGAGAACAAATATTTGTTAAGCGAGTTTTCACGAATTTAGACTTTGTGTTGAAAAGCATTCACTATAATTTTGTCATATTTACAAATATAAAATAATAAATAAAAATAATTAAATTAACGTAAATTTAAACTCTATTAATTTACTATAAATATTCAAACAACGAATAATGATTAAGAATTAATATCATTCAAATAGCACCCTGACAAAAGCGCGAAAAAATAAATTCAGATTAGGAAAATACTAAGAACAAATTAATTCATTTAAATTTATCAAAAGTTAGTCAATTCCGGTGTTTTCACGTGAAAAGTTTGGGATCGACTTATACATAGGTATTTACGGGAAAAACATGGAATAAGTCATGGAATAAGGAGAACATTATTGATATCACATAACAAAATTCTGTAAAAAGATTTTGGAACAGCTTTAAAGATCTATACTTAAATAAAAACTTAACAAACCATACCTTCTTTGAAAATTAATCTTAAATGACCTGAAATTCATAATAAATACGAAAATTTAATTTTAATAAAAATCTTATTAACATTAAAAAATTAAAAATATTTAATGAAATTTTTAAAAAATATATCTTTCAATTTCCATAATGTTAATAACATATTGTATCACATCTTTTATACACTTACGTGTCAATTCTATAGGCCAGGGAAAATTATGGTCCGCGGGCCTAAAGTAGCTGAACAAGGCAATATCTATTATGTAATCATATAAATTATTAGATATATTCAGGTATAAAATAATCTTTTCAACGCCATATTTTATGCATTTATTAGGAATATCCCGCGATCATTCACCAAACTGAAAAGGTAGCTTTCTAGGCTACGAAGTTTGCCCACCCTTAGTGTAGAAGGATAGTAGGCATATCTGTGTTAATGAAAGTAATTCATTGATCAATTAAAACGTTCGCATAAAACGCACCAGTAAAACGAAGGGTAAAGCTGAATTTTATAAATAGGATTTTCAAATATTTCTTCTGATTTCCTTTTTAAGATTGTGACCCTATGTGATACAAGGGTTCCAAGCATTTACATCATAAGATTTCCATGAAAATATTTATCTCTATTAAAATTTCTAAATATATTTAATAGTTATATTGGAGAAAAAATTCGTGTGATAAATATATATTGAGTTATTAGAAATAAATGTGATCAGACAAATACAAATGAAAAAAATAATTAATTTGAAATACAGTAATTAATTGTTTTAATCGAAATAAAGTGCAATCGAGTTTTTAAGAAACTTAAAATAGAAATTAATTAACAAAGACATATTATTTAATTTTATCGATAAATAAAACTATTTTTAAACTATTATTTTAAAATTATTTTTTATTGTTACATTCAGTGATATGAGAGATTAAAAATATTTAAATTAAAAAGAATATTAATTAATAAATTATAAAAATTATGTAATTTAAAGAATATTAAAAAATCGAATTTAAAATTTTAACGGTGAATTCAATAACTAAAATAAACCGAAGAATAACCAAGAATACAAAAGGTCTTTAATTGTGTCATTATTGAATGAACATTTTTAAAGAATAATTTGTTGGTTATATTTTGATTAATTTCATATTTATTTTTTTTTGTGTAAAGGCAATTCTATCAACATTCAAGTACCCCGAGACAAGTTTTACAGGAGACTCGGCTGGGTTCTACACCTAATTCCGAAATTTAGTAACTTCTATAATCTAAAAAAATCAATAAATTTATAGTATAGGAACACACAAACTTACCTGTGTGTAGAAATTTATTGTTCCGAAATTTAATAACTTTATTACACCTAATTCCAGATGTTAAAAGTCTCTATAATACATGTTGGTGTGTTCATCAATCGATGACTCACCATTTATGAGAATATTTATTTTATTTTTTCGTTTTCAATTCAATTTTATTTATGGCTTTAGAAGTAAGTTTTTTAAATTTAAGTATATTTTAAGGCTTGAATTTTGATTTTATATAATTATGAGATCATTATTCAAGCTCTTAAATATTACTTGTAATCAGCATTTATAATATATTGATAATTAAATTTCAGGTGCATTTTTAGGTATTTTATGATATGTTATGAATTTGGAATTATTTCAATAAAATGTAAGTTATATATTTTTAACTAAAAAGAAATAAAATAATCACCAAACACATTTATTTTTTTTAAGACATTTAGGAAAAAATCGGCGTATATGAACGAAATAGTTTTTTAAGTTTNATATTATGTGTGCTGTGTTTGTATGTAAAATTATTTTTCTGTCACTTTCTCAATTCCTATAATAAAACTTTTAACATTCGGAACATTAAATTTTTGCACACAGGTAAGTTTGTGTGTTGCTATAATATAATTTTATCGATTTTTTTTAGATTATAGAAACTTTTATATTCTGGATTTAGGTGTATAGGATTTGTGAAGGTGAGAGAAAAATAATTGAACATACCAACACAAAACACATAATGAAAAATGCATGCAAATTTATTATAGCTTTTTTTGTTCCGAAATAAATAACCATTAACATATTGTTAAAATATAATTATTTTGAAATTATTAAAAAATTAAGCAGTAAAATACTTTTAATTTAGAATTCGATAGCTCTAACTTGAGCTTCAGAGAAAAAGAAGAAAATACATCGTAAAATTCAATTATAAAATAATTTAGAATATAAACTTTCTTTAGATTTACAGTTATTTCTCAGAATACACTGCCTTTTCGCAAAGGTGGAAATCTAACAATGGAAGATTTATTCATTAAATTACAAAACATTAGAATTTGCAGAAAGAAATTCACAATTCGTAAATTTAAATAAATTAATATTTTCATAGATATACAGAAAATGACAAAATTCGACCTTTCCTTCTTTCCTAATTGTATTAAAAAAATAAATGTTTACAGTCAATTTATTTAATTTAGTTAATTTATTTAAAGTCAAAAATATATCTAACTTACATTTTATCGAAATAATTCCAAATAAATTCATAAAATGTCAAAATTCCTAAAAATACACTTGAAATTTAATTATCAATATGTTATATTATAAATGCTGACTAACAGTAATATTTAAGAACTTGAACAATGATCTCATAATTATAAAAAATCAAAATTCAAGTCTTAAAATTACTTGAAATTAAAAAAATTACCTGAAAACCATTTTTAAGAAATTGAATAAATGAAATTGAATAACTTCATTTTCACGTAAATGGTGACTCACATCAACTGGTGTGCACACCAACGTGAATTATAAAGGTTACTAAATTTCGGAATTGGGTGTAACGGAATCTCTTCCTACCCGCATACATAAACTATAATACTTAAACAAACACAACTAATAATAGAAATAATCTCGAAACTTCTCTAGCAGCACAATAGCAATATACGATAGTAATATAAAAGGTATATAAAGTTTTTACCATAGCGCTATTTTGATTTTATGGAAAAAAATTATTTTAACTTTAAAATATTTTTTAAAAAGTTTTCTTTTTCTAATTTCATATGAAAATTGTTACGATGTATTTAGAAAAACAAAAATAAAATGCTTTTATGATACCTTCATATAGCAACAGAATATATTATAAGTTGTATCGTACAAATAAAAACAATTTAACAGAACTTTATGTGAGTAACTCATTCACCAGTAGTCAACGTGTTAAAACTAAATTTATAATTCGTGGAATCCCTGTTTTTGAAAAGAAAAAAATCTAAAATAATTATAATTCGAGGAATCCCCGAATGTGAAATTCTGTTTATTCGAAATAGTGATATGTTTTGATATAATAGGCCTCTGTAATTTTGATTAAATAAATAAAAATCATTAAATAAAAAAATCAATTGCTTATAAAAATATGGCCAAGAAAAGAACGGGTGAACTACAGACACATGTAGCTAAACAATCTAGTAAACGTTTGA
>CAUHTR010008102.1:57739-120934 GCA_959609185.1 Schmidtea polychroa
AATTTTACAGTAGCTATCAATAGTCAAAATGAGTTAAAAGTTTAGCAAAACCCAATCAAATAAGTTATCTTCAATTTTGAAAAGAGAAATGGATCTATTTGAAGTCAATGGAGGTATCGGCATCAACCTCAAACAAATACACGATTGGTTATTAAACGTTAAACCCACCAGTGTCGAACCCTGTGTATTTTACGATCATATTTAATGAGAAAATCTCAAATTGATATAATTTCTTAAATTTAAGTCTACTCATAGTGAATACATTATGAATAAATAATTATAACGAAATCAGTTAATAAATTTTTATAAACTTCAAAAAATTAAATTTTTAAATGGTACTTTTGATTTTTGTATTTATAAATATTTCGGTATTATTTTGGTATTAATACCGGTATCCCGTTTTTAAATTTTCAATACCAAAATATCGGTATTGAGAAAATGGTGAAATCCCGACATGCACTATTAATAATACGTAGCATACACACCATAAACGTCCCAAAACCATTTCACTCGAGCCTCGATTGGGCTCAACAAATTTCTTACCCATCACATATTATTAAAACATAAAATAAAATAATAGCATTTTAGAACCGCTACAGTTTGTTTAAAATTTCAAAATGGAATTAAGAAATGATGCATTATGTCAAACTGTTGGTTTTAGTTTTAATGAGAAAACTTTATTGTTTAAAAATTACATCAATCAAACATTCTATAATTAAAAACATGAAAACTGATATCCAATTTGTATTATAGTCATAAAATGCAATATTTTGAAAAACAAATTCATTTCAAATTTCCAATGCTAATTACCCCTACAGGCACGTATGATGTGCACAGCACACGAATCAAAACCACTGACAGGGACGTTACGATATTATTTTTTTTATTTATGAAACCCAATAAAATGGCATCTTCTTAAAACGTAACCTAATACAATATATTATTATGAATTTCACCATTATCTCTATAAAAAAGTATCTGTCCCTGGACTGAAAATCTGTTCCAAGAATAATACCCAATTTACATAATATCAGTAAATGTAATTCTCAATAGAGGGAATTGTAAGTTTTAGAATTGGTAACCAAACATATCTTGGAGATAACAATGTAAACCTTTCTCAGCTTTTAAAAAAAATAAAATTTAACGAAGACTTCCTTTGGTATACAGACATCATTATTCAAGGATATAAAGTTTATGTAAATAATTATCATATCCTTTTTTGAAAATTAAAGACTTTAAAATGTGCCGGCAGCAAAATATTGGTGAAAAGTAGAAAGATTTTGACTTACTCAATGCTTTCGTGTTAGAATAAAGCACAAGAATCTGCCTGCTCTTTACTGGAACTAAGCTTAAAACTTTGTTTGATTTCCGGTAAAGTGATAAAAAAGAACATTTTCTTTTTTTACTGATTTATCTGTCGTATACTTTTTTAGTATCCTACACTCTATGCCATAAACTCAAAGTTTGCAAAACAATAATTTTGAAAATTTCATCCGTTTTAAAAATCACTTCTTCAACAAATGGAATAGAGGAAATCAAAGTTCTTATTAAAAATCCCCTGACTGGTCTAAGGAAACAATTCTCGTTTTTATTGAAACATCTTGATATGTTAAAATATTGATGGAAAAGAAATTGTGGGAGATTGGGATTTAATCGCCAATGCCACACATAAAATTCTACTTTCACCTATTATTACAGTTTTAATAAAATATTTTAAAATCTACATCAGTTGAGTCATTGCACATTTTTCTATGCTCTATAATATGATTCACACCTTAACATATTTAATGATTTGAAAGATCTTGACAATATTTTAAATATATTGGAATTGCCTAATTATTTCATGATAAAAAACTTAAAACTTTTAAAACCTTCTGAAAACTGAATAAACTAAAACATGTAATTTTAAAGATTCACTTTCATTAAATGAACTAAAATTTTAACATTTTTCATCAGACATGATCAGAAGGCGATCAATGATTTCATTAGTCAATCTTTCTACAACACCATTTTTTGGAATGTGGTTAGACATAATTATGTGGTTACTTATTTAGCTATTTTAACTATTTGTATTTAGCCATTGTAGAAATGGCTTTCAAGTAATTTATTTTTATTTAAAATAAACTTTAAGGTTTGAATTTTGATCCGTATAAATATGAGATCAATATTCAAGCTCTTAAATGATACTTTTTATCAACATTTTTTATTATAAATTATTTTTAATTAATTTTTCAGGATTTCTTTTAGGATTTTTATGAAATTTTAGTAAGTTATTTGGATTATTTCGATATAATGTAAGTGAGATATATTTTTAAATTTAAATAAACATTTTTAAAGGGATTAATTAGTCGAATTTTGTCATGTTTTATTAAAAAAACTAATATTAAATTTATTAAAATTTGAAGATATATCTTACGAAATAATGTCTTTATTATCTATACAACTCAAATTTATTTGCATGCATTTTTTACTATAAGTTTTGTTTGTGTGTGTCAGTTTATTTTTTCTACCACTTTCTCACTTTCTATACTAAATGCGTTTATTCATTGCAATGTTAAAATCAACACACAGGTAAGTTTGTATGTTTATATAATATACACATATTGATTTTTTTGTTTTATATTATAGGTGTGTTTATTCATTGCAAACAGGTGTAGTCTATATGTCATATGTATGTGTAAGGTATGTACACGCAGACACAACAACTACAACCGTCTTTCGATGGGCTTTGTATATAATAATTAGTTATATATAGCAATTAGAACGATTACTAAAAGTAATATATCTAACTAATATTATTTTACACAGTATTAAAATACAAAAAAATACAAATTACAATAAATAAGTAATATTATATAACTGAAACCCTTATCCTTGAATAATTTATAGCCTACTTTTACAATGACCTCGACTGTAACTGACTGTCACTTTTTATAATTTATAACATGATTTTCAATTAATTGTTAAAAGTTTCGTGTTTAATTTACCTTAATTTATTTTATTATAAAACAAAATACTGACCTACAGTCTGTAAAGAAATTAAGACAATTAAAATTGAAAATGAAAACAAGTCAATGATGATAAAGATAAAATAAATTAATATTAACTTGAAATTAAAAATTCTAAAAATTGTATTTTTTATTTCTGGCATTTTCTACAACCTGGGAAAGATTTTCCTGTGTTGGGATATTGGATTACATTTCGTCTGGTTTTGGTAGTTTTAATGTCATTTATCAGATGCCATAATAAATAAGCAAAATGATCAACAACTAACAAACATATTTGTTGTTTAGGAAGATAAATTCAATCGTATAGAAAGGTTAAAGGTTAACGAATTAAATTTATTATTGAAAATATTATTGTATATAAATGGGAAAAAAATTTATATATGGGAATATATATATATGGGAAAAATTAATAAAAATTATGAAAATTAATTATTAAAACAAATATTCATAAAAATTTACTACTTACATATTAAAATAGAATAGTAGTGTTTTAATTTAGAAATATTTCCCATTCACAATTGGTTTTATTTTATTGATATTTTGTTTTATCTTATCAATTTTAAAAGTTGTTTTTAATTTCTAATAGCACATGCATTATCAATGAATTTATAATCTACATCAATCATCTGCAAGAGCCTCTCAAGGTTCGATGGGGCCCGAAAGTTTTGTTCACTTTTCCTCATTTCTTTTTTAACTTTGTTTTATCTCTCAAACAGTTTATTATAAAATTATTATTGATTTTTTTCACTCCATTTGTGTACGATTAATATTTTTGTCAATTTTTATGTGTTCTATATAAAGATTTCGGTGAAACCAGAACAACCTTGATAGCTCAAAGCTAATTTCAAATAAGGTTTAGGAAATACGAAAGCAAAATGAGTTATCTCTTTAATCGGTTTCCCTTCTGTAGTTTCACAGTCTTCTTTAAATGATGCATTCAAACGCGTTTTACTTGAGGTAGTACTCTACTAATTGAAGCATACGAATTCGTGGTGACCATGTTAGGCACAATTAAATTAAGTTTTATTAAATTATAATTTAATTTACTCAATAACAAATTTCAAATTCTTTTCAATTTTTTATAATATTCAAACAACTGAGACAATTATGACTTTGACATTAATGCAAATTTCGACCTGCAAATACTTCTAATTGATTTTATTATTAATCCTTTAGATACCGGAGTGGCCTATGGGTCTAGAGCGATTTTCTCCGAAAGTATAAGGCACAAATCAAAAGCTTTTACATCATAATCTAGAACATATGTTTTTGAACATTTTGAGATATAAATCAAATTTTTATCATGTTCTGATCGTCAGATAATTGAGTTACTATTTTAAAAATAGGCCTTTTTCAAAATGGAATAGAACATTGAATTTGAATGAAAAAATTCATGAAACGTAAATTGTTTTATAGAACAACTATCGATCATTTATGAGTAGTAAATCTTCATAGAAAAAATAGTAAAACCTTTTGAAAATCTTTGAATTTTTTTCTTATAAATTTGAATAATTTAGAAATCTCTGAAAAAATTTGAAAACGTCTACGGTATTTCATCTTTGCAAGATGAAAAATACAAAATTTACCTTTTAGAACTTTTCTAGAAAATTTTAGAATGTTCTAGAAGAAATATTTTGATATAAATAGCCTATCAATAAATCATTTGTCATCAAATAATTATTAGTTATCATCAATAAATAAAATTTCTCTGAATTTATAATAAGTGAATTTTGATTCAGTGCTTTCTTCAATATTCTATCAAAGTAATTCTTGTCAAACTATCATATTCCAGTTATTTTAGTTCATAATATATTTTTGGTGCCAAAATGTAGGATTTCTATATTTGGATTCAAAGATATAGATGATTGGACAGGTGAGGATCTGGGTCCGACAATTCATAAATTGCACTCAAATTGAACTGAACCCAATTGATATATTTGAACTTTTCTTCGATGAAGAAATGATGAATCACATCGCGCATGAAACACATTTATATCAAAACCAAAACAAAATATGCATCAATCGAGAAAGCATGAAAAACTGGGAAAAAGTCACAAACGAGGAATTGTATTCTTTCTTTGCACTGATATTTCTTACCGTAATGATATTTGTAGTGTTATGTTATTTTTTTATGTAATTTTGTGAACGCAACTACGAATGATAATCAATATTTTCATTCGAAGCATACTCTTCCCAAACCCCCACGAAAAGAAACTATGTAGTAATTTTCTATATTAATAATTTTCTATAGTAATAATTTACTCTAGAGAAATTACAAAATAACAAAATCAAATAACAAATCAATGCAAAAATTGAAAGCAAGGAAACGAAGAGAAATCGGAAAATTAAAAAAACTAAAGGGAGGAAAAAAGAAGGAGAAAAAGAAATTGCTCACAACGCAATAAATTAAAAGGAAAATACAACCTAACGAAAGAAAGTCTACTAACTAAAAGCAAGAAAATGAAATTGTGATGGAGATATTGTTGGATTAACATTATAACTGATTCAAACAGACTAAAGGTCCTTTTTTCTATCTAGTTAATAAACGTTTATTCGGTTAAATTAATTTTGCTATTTAAAGTATTATTTTAAATATTTATTTTAATTGTACTAAACCCCCCCACAGGCACTTAACATACAAACACTCCAGCTCTCCCGAAACAAGTTTTAAAGGAGACTCTGCTGGGTTCTCACAAATTTCTTATAACACTACACGAAGCACTTTGACAAATAAAGATAATAATAAACATAACACTAAACAATCATAATAATATATAATAGGAAAATGGATCCATTACTTCTAACTCCAGTATTCAATCAACATATGTCAAGAAATAGATTTTATGATATTCTGAGATGCCCTCACTTCAGAGTACAGGAAAGTTGAGAAAATTTTTTTCGCAAATTTTTTAAATGTGTAAAATGATTATTATGAAGTAATCTTCCAAATAAATTTACTTCGGTTGAAAAGAAATTCGGGACTCAAAAGGTTAAATATAGAAAATTTAAATGTTATTTTAATAAATAAAATTTAATTGAAATACGTTTAATTTTAAAGAAATTTTATAATTCTTATCATACGCTCATCTTTTTTTTCTCTTTTTTGACATGTCTTTTGAATATTACAGAAAACATTCACTTCATTTCACTTATATAATTCCAGATTTGAATGACAAGTAACTGATAAGATAATTGAAAAGGATTATTTTATGATCGAAAATTTCCATTTATCAAATATGTTACAGCAAAGCGCTTGCCTTGTAATTCATTTGTTTAACATTTAATTTATCGTGCTCTCAAAAAACCATAATTTTAGAGAATATCTAATTTTTTCTAAAATGAAATCATTAAAATTATATATAAAAGAGAAAGGTATCACGCGTTTAATTAAATAAAATCACCAGAAATACATAAAAAAACTACTCAAATAAAATAATAAAATGATATTATATCACCAATATTTGGAAGTGTTCATTATTGAAGCATATTTACATATTTGCTCACTAATATGCTTAGTTTCACATTGATACTGCAATATATATATAAAATAATTGTACTTGACCAGTACTGGTACAAATTGATGAATTTCCGATAACCTATACCCTCCGACAGTTATGTTCGCTAGAATAAAATATATAAATCCAACTTTGTCGATCCTTTCCGTATAATGGTACTTTCCTTTAAATATTTTTATAATTATTATTAAAGGTTACTACAAACATCTTACCTTCAAAGTTAGATTCAAAATAAAGCATCATTATGCGAGTAAAAAATAAACCGAACAGAAATAATGAAATCTGAAAAATATGAAGTTAAAAAAAATACTTTAAAAATATTATCATTATTTCTAAAAAATTTTTAAATTTTGCTATCACTTTATATATACACCTATCCCTCGTTTTACTCGCTACTCGTTTTGCACGTTTTCAATCTTAGACGGTTTTAAAATCAAAATTAAAAAGAAATTATTTAGAAAATGATTAATAAAACCATAATAAAATTGATAATAGCGTTCAAAGCAAAATTTTATGTGTCTATGAATTAATTGATTTTAAACAACAGAACGAATATCATCATTGTTTGCATACACATTTTAAACTTTTTATTTTGCATAATTTCGTTTTAGTTTTCACAATTAATTATATTGTAAATTATTTTAAGTAACTAAATGAGAATTGTTTTAAAACATCCTTTATTTAATTTATAACTTTAGTTTTACTATGGCAAAAGCAAAAATTAACAAAACAGAGATGAAGAGAAAAATTATACCTTTAAAAACAAAAATAGAAATTTTGAAACGTCTAAGAAATAAAGAAAGAATATTAGATGTTGCTAAATTTTATTTTATGAATGAAGCAACAATAAGAACAAGAAGTCTTCAAAGATATGACTAAAAATAAAACGCCTTAAAGTTCAAGGGTTAATAAAGATTATTGGATAATAATTTTACATTATATATAATTAATAATCACACAAAAATTGACTGCAAGATTCAATTCAATTCGTCCGTTTTGGATGTTTCATGTATGTTCATTATGACTTTAGATTAAAACTTTATATTTTTATACGAAAATTTACTGAAAATAAATGAAATTTTTATTGAAAACCAACTAAAAATAAACAAAAAATAAAGAATTTCTCTTATTGTTGAAAATGTCATGCATTTATTTAAATGAAAAAAATAAAACAGTTATAAGATGCAGGAAATTATGCATATTTATTGCATCTGAATTACATGTCTATGGTATGTTACTATTTATAGAATGGATATTAGGTTATGACTTTTTATCAACCCCATGCTCCTGTACTGTAGTTTGATGAACTTTTATCTAAAAAGCACGAAATGAACTGTTATTTGCATATCTTTTCAAAGAAGTTCACCCCGCCATTGAAAAATCGATTTTAACATTTAGAATGTCATAGTCATGTAATACAATAAAGTTTCAATCCAACAATGACTCAGACCGTTGACCTTGCTCTTGCTTGTTACACAGAAGAAATCGAAGGTGCAATTTGTCTTTATTTTTGCATGATGAATAAATTTCTTCCATTACTGTGATTGCGCGCTTTGCGCATTGATTACTTCTGTGTATCTGTAGTATGGATGGCTCTCGCTTCCAGTGATTTTTCAAAGAGTTTAAAGCCTTTTTGTATGGATTCAGTATTTCAGCCAAGTTATTAAAGTCGTTTTTGTTGTACAGTTGGTCTGTAAACCAATGGTCTGCCCAGCCATACGATTTAAATCGATATACTCTCTGCAGAACTGTCCTTTGTTGAAGGAATTAAAATGAAGGCCAGGATCACTAGTATAGCTCTGGAGTTCCACCTCGCATTGCTGATGTTGGCTATTTTCTGAAACTTGATCAATGGAAAATGTCCCTTTTCCTCAGAAAATTGGAACAATCGAGTGAGATGAAACAAAAATTTCATATCATATCTCCAGCCTGATGTTTCGAGAATTACTTCTGTTCCGTTATCAAACTGTGTTTTCAGTTGTTCGTACTCCTTCAACAGTTGAGATATAAATGGATATTCGATGTTTGGCGATTGTGTTTTACTTCCAAGTTCTTCATCCATCACCAAACGGAGGATTCTATCTAATACATTGTGTTGACAACTGATAAACTGAGGTTTTTTGATGCGTTTCTCTGTAAATATTCGTTGCAATATTACAACAACACCATTCCTTTTTCCAGTGTTAACACTGGTGGTATCTACAACAATCATCTGTATTGAATTCCATAGGTGAAATTCATCGAGGACTTTAGAAATTCATTCAGCAATAGTTAAAGCCCTGCCATCTACAAAGTCAAGGACATTCAATTTGATTTCTCTTCTTTCATTTTTAAGGACGACCACTTGATAATCCATTCTGTCGATGTGCTTGCCATCAAAGTGTAAAGACCAACTTTCCATGTGCAACTTTTCAATCGTTTCTTCCTTCGGTTTGATTGCCTCTTTGATTGTTGACTTGTAAATAGCTGATTGACATGGAGTTGAGATGTCAATGCCTTCACGAGCCAATTGCTTGCATATGTTAGCAGCTTTGTTTGTTGATACTCTAGAGGAGGTCATCATGTTGACTGCAATTTTGCTTTTATTATGTTTTATGCTTGGTGTAGGAGTTGTCTCATCTTCTTCATCATTGTTTTCATATTCACTGTCGTCAGCCTCAGAGTCAAAATCACTAAAACCAGGATAGTAAAATGATGAGTTGGATGACTCATTAGAAAGTTTTTGTTTCTTTACTGGCCGCTTGGCCTGTAGAGTATCCCACTGTTCCTTTGCTTTCCACTTGGAGATGGTACAATCGCTTGTCCTCGGAAGATAACCATGTTCCATCCACTTTAGTAATATCAAAGATTTCATCAAGGGGTTCGTAGCTTCCCCGCTTGACACATTCATCATAACATTCATCAGTATTTTATCAAGCTTTGCTCCTATAACTTGATCAGATACATGAGAAAAATTCAGTTTATTCTTCCACAATTTGATGACTTCTTTGGAAATGTCCGCTATTCGCTCCTTTCTTCCTTTGATTTTTGGTCCAAGGAAATGGTAGCGTCCGATAATTTGCTTTTGAAGAGGCATTCTGCAATTTTCTTCCAGTGAATATTCTTCCAAAGGGACCATTCTTCTTCTTTTATGAGAGTCTTCAAATTTTACCAGATTATTGATCCAGAAATACTTGTGAATCCTTCTGAATGCTACGACACCATGTGTTGCTTCTGTAATAACTATAAAATTAGATGGGTAGCTATATATTGATTCTATATATTGAGATATATATTGAGTTATAAATTGTTCTAGAATGTTCTAAAGTCTTCTAAAATATTCTGTTATTTTCCAAAATGTTCTAAAGTTCTAAACATTTCTAATCTATACAAGATTTAAATGATTTGCAGGAAAGCCACACGTATTAGTAGTAGCAGTAACAAGATTAAATAAATGACGAAACGTAGTCTAAATTGCGAGGTGACCTTTTTTTACAACCGAGAGGACTTGAACATGTTTTCAATGTTTTCTAATAAAAGTTCATCGATTTATGACACAGGAAATTAATTTTTTTTTAAAAGTCATAACCCTATATATAATCCATTGGATATATGTGTAATTGATGGCCCCGTGCATCCAATGCAATGTCAAAATAATTGAATTTGTCTGGTATCTGTATATATGCATCTTTCGTCGCTAGTTAAATATATATATTTTTACACAGATGTTGTATTTTTAAAAAATATTATATAAGTTTATTTTAAGTATACAACTTTACAATTCATACCGGAACCAAACGAACTGAAAAAATCATGCCACTTCATAAAAACCAATGCTACCACATAAGAAAAACATTTTTGAATCGTTAAAGAAATTTAGAAACATTTACTGAAAAACAATTGCTAAATTTTATACTAATATAATTTGAAAAGATTTCTCATTAAATCTTACCATCCATAAGACATAGGAAAAATTGCACATTCTCCTTGATTCTTCTTCTACGATATTCTCGTAAATTAGAAAATCTTTTACGAGAAATATGACCACTGAAGTTATCAACATATTGGCGCCTGATTTCAGTCTACTAATGCTTGGCGTCCTGGAAATTAAAAGTTATTAATACAAAACGCGATTTTATAAAATATATATTTGTGATATTATTATCAGTAAAATCATTTATCTTTCTGTTCACCTTTGTATTTATTTTCATTANTTCCCTCTAATTTTTTTTTTTAGCTGAGCAGAAAAAAAATATTGTGCCACGATTAAAAAATTAAATAAAAATTAAGCAATTAGGAATTTTTTTATTTGAAAAATCATATTTTATTTTTAAATAAGTACATTATTTTTTTTCTCGCCTATCTTTATTGTGCTTCCAGTAATGGTATACTTTATCCAGATCAATAATATTTTCCGAAAACTAAGTGTGATTTTATTCTTATTAAGTTACTCAAATGATTAACGTCCAATCTATTTCTAATTTTGTTTTAAATCAAATTCATCATGCTAAAACCTCTTTCACAATCAGCACTCGACGCTTGAAAGGTTCCACAAATAATTAAACAAATATTTTATATTTTGAAAACCAGTCTTCACGAAGAACCAATTGAAGTAGATCATTGAAATTACGACCGTTATTTTTGAATTTTTCCGTAAATAAATATTTTAAATCTTTATACTCATCCATCATTATTTTATTATCCATATTTGTGATGAGATCTCCATATTTCAATATTATTTTTTTTTAAATTAGGAGTGTTTTTTATTATTTAATTATCATGCATGATAGATAATTTCAAACATTGACATTGTGTTTTTATTTATAAATTACCAGAAAATTAATTAAATCCTTTATATTTTTTTGTTCACTTTGTTCACTTTTTGATCTCTTTTATTTTTATATATAATTTATTTTCATTACGACTATTAATCAATTTTATTTTCCTTT
The DNA here is from genome assembly GCA_959609185.1 of Schmidtea polychroa. NCBI lineage: Eukaryota > Metazoa > Platyhelminthes > Tricladida > Dugesiidae > Schmidtea > Schmidtea polychroa. The sequence goes on from CAUHTR010008102.1 coordinate 69,191, forward strand.
GTAATGTAAAATGATAATATGCTAATATTTTAATTATATGTTAAAAAGAAATTTCATCAGTATCTTTAAATTTTTTTTTATGAAATTATAAATAAANTGTCAAAAACTATGACTTGTTATGAATTTAATCATTAGAATATTTCCAATGAATACTTTTATTTTAAAAAATAATTACAGCTTATATAATACGATAATATACAGGCATGGGTTATATACATACAATATATAATACTAAATCTAAGCAATCAATAAAATTTGCTTGTCTCAAACATATATTAAGAATTAGATTACTTTATAATTATTCATCACTCAAAAATCAAAATACTTTTTACATATTTACTCTTCTAGCTTTAGCAGCTACAAAGTTTTTTATGAGATCGTTAATATCTATGGAATCCAAAATATCGCTTTCTATAGATATTATGGATAAGTCCGTTAATCGTTCTTCTTTCATGGTAGACCGTAAATAGTTTTTAATTAGTTTTAACTTAGAGAAACTTCTTTCTCCAGAAGCAACAGACACAGGTAATGTTAAAAAAATGCGTAATACAATAGTTATATTCGGGAAGATCTCATTTAATGCATTTTTATAAATGTAATTTAAAACCTCGTGAGGAGACAAGTCAGATTTTATAAAAAATTGAATGGTTTTTAATTCTTCGTTTAGAGCTATACCATCAATATCTTCATCGTTTAAGTTTGCACCGTCGGTTAATTTTATATGCAAATCTTTGCAGTGTTTCAATAAATCCTCATTATCCCATTGTTTTAGTTGGTTGATGTTGTGTATTATTTTAAAATCTTCGTTGTGTTGTTGCAATTGTTGAAATCGTTCTGAAATTGACGATATAGTGGTGTCCAGAATCGCGAAGTAGAAGTTAATTTTAAAATCATGTTTTGCATCCTTCACTGTATCATCTGATGCTTCGTAATCGAATAACTTCCTTTTTTTCGCTTTCGAGTTTCAGGGAAATCAGGCTCAATATCAAGTTCTCTAGCTTTAGCCATTGCAGACGTCACAAGTTCTTCAAATTTATCATCAGTTCTAAGACTTTTTAAGTTGTTCAAAATTGAATTAAGATTTTCTGTTACTAATTGTAAATCGAATGTGGGCTTTTGCATTATTTTGCTGACAATATTGACAAGATTCAATATATCATACCAAATTGAGACGGAACACAAAAATTTAAAAGAACAAATTTTTGAAATTATATTATTTGCTTGAGCTCTAGAATCCATGTCTTTTGTGTGGTCATTAGTGATATCTAATAGAGCTTGATAAATTTCTGACATATACATTTTCAGAGGTTTCAGGGCTTCTATCCGACTTTCCCATCTAGTTGCAGAAAGTGGTTTTAGGGTTAAGTTTTTAACGTATTTTTTTAATACATCCCACCGTTTCACACTAATTGAAAAATAATTATATAGTTCTTGAATCACACTAAAAAAATTTACCGTCTCAAATGAAATTTTAGCTGCATCGTTCACTACCAAATTTAATGAATGAGCAGCGCATGGAACGAAAGAAGCTCGTGAATTTATTTCAAGAATTTTTTGTTGAAGTCCATTATGTCTCCCACGCATATTAGCTCCGTTATCGTACGACTGTCCGCGTAAATCTGATATATTAATGTTCATTAATTTCAAATGGTTAATGATGAACTCGAATAAACCTACACCGGTTGTGTCAGTTACACTTTGGAATCCTAAAAAATGCTCACGAATTTCTGCAACATTTCTCGATTTATTGTGATAAACAAATCTTATGACAATGGTTAACTGTTCAGTATGGCTTATGTCTGGTGTTGTATCAAGAATGATTGAATAATATTTTGAAGAGTGGAGCATTTCTAAAATCTTTTTCTTAATAGCATCACTTATAATGCTAATTATTTCATTTTGAATCTGATCACCTAAATAATGACTAATATTCTTTTTCTCAAACGTTTGAACGCGATGTAAATGTTCAGACATTATTGGATCGAATTTAGCTATGGTTTCTATTAATTTCAAAAAGTTTCCGTTGTCGTTTTGAAAAAGATTTTTAGATGAACCTCTAAATGCCAAGCATTGTCTTGATAAATACTGTATTATATGAATAATTCGTTCCACGACCGATCGCCAATATTTTTTTTCGGTTTCGTAGAGTCGTTGTTGCATTGCATCAATTGTACAATTTTTTTTAGTGACATTCTCAATTCGCTATATTTTGAACTGTTTTTATGTGCCCAACACTAGTTTCGTGAACTTTTAATATGTGGCTTAAGTGTTGCCAATCATTACAACCACTAGTAAGTTGTGTAGTATTGTCAGACATTAATTTGCAAAAGTAACAAAATACTGAATTTTGAGTTTTCGAATAAAGCAAATAACTCCTGCAAATTTTTTCCCCGTTTGATAAAGTTCGATAATAATAATTATCAGAAAATTTACGTCCAGACTCATTTTTTGGGAAGTCTTTCAAAATTAATTGCTTAGGATCATTTTCTATTAAACAATCTCTTAATTTTATATTAATTTGTTTTGGCCAAGTAGCCGGATCGTTAAAATCAATTTTTTCGGAATCGGAATCGGTTTTATTACTTTCTTTCGATTCGTTTTCTATTGTAGAGTTTGTGGATACACCAGAAGAACTTTGTGTTTCGAGATTCAGGTCTTGATTTTCTTCCGTTGCAGTCGTAGTAGGATTAATAGTTTTAATAGTGAATTTATCTAAAGAACCTGATAGCTTTTGTCGAGCGTCTTCTCGCTGAAGTCTATTTTTCTTATTTTGCGCGCCTGATAATTTTGATTTTTTTCCGATTCCAGACATCTAAGGATTTTAAGTTAAAATTTATTATACATTGTAATTATTTAATATTGTTATTTAATATATAATTAGTTATTTAATATTGTAAATTATACTTACGTTGAAATTTTATAATGAATGCCTGATGAAAATCAATAAATATTTGATTTACGCAGAAGACAAATGCAGTGGTGGTCTTGACTAGACGTAAATTTGCGTAAACTTGACTAAACGTAAACTTGACTAGACGTAAATGTGAAATGCCGCGCGTCGCGGTGACGCCTTTATCGAACGAAGTTGAGCGATCTACACCGATCGCATCGCACGAAGTCACGAGCGCGCTTTCATAGCGTGGTAGAATAAGGTATACGTTGCGCCCGCGTTTCCAGTATCTCTCTAATAAATCCATATTTGTCACTTTTTCTTTTTTATCATTTAATTTTTTTATATTTAATTTTAATTTTTTTTATTTAGTGAGGTGGCGCCGAGTGAAAGAGGCGCCTGCCGGCGCCTTTTTCACTCGGCGCCCTTGTGCGGGGCACAATATGAACAATCGTACGCGGCGGCCCTGGACCCGAGGATACTCGTCAAGCCGAAACCGGCTGATAACCGGTAGACCCGAGTATACTCGGCTAAACGTAAATATGTCGTTTTAGGTCATTTAGAAACATCAAACCATAATAACCATGCACTCTACTACAACTCTAGCCCTGCTGAGGGCAAGAATGTATGGCAGGGCTAAACAAAATAAAAAATTATACAAAAAACATTTCCCATGAAATCTCAGAAAACGTTTCAAACCTCAATGTAGCTGTATTACCCCATCGCTATAGGCTAAATCATCACAACAACTATTATTATGCTGTTCTAGTGTGTCAGATAAATAAAATTGAAAACAATACAAAAAATTTCTTACAAAAGGTTGGAGCAAAAGACACAAAAACTTGCAAAACAATTGTTCATCTTATTCAGTTCCTTGTTATCCACTACTTATTACTTTACAATAATACTAAAAACTGCTTTATTTGTTATTAATTAGTTAACTGTTATTCGTTATTAGTTGTTCGTTATTGTTGATAAAGATGTTTGAAAAGTAATTAAAAGATTAATTTTTTTATAGCTGCAAATAAAGTCGTCAATTAAGAGTCGATTTCAGAAAAAGAAGTTGACGGTAAAAGGTTAAATTTAAGATAAAATTTAGGGTCAACACGCAAATTTTCCCACTGATGTAATTAAAAGATAATTGTTTGATAATTAAAGAATAACAGAACATAATATAAAACTATAATGAATATAAAATAAGGTTGATCAGTTTTTTATTAAATCAATTAAATGTTGAAAATCATCACGACAAACATTATTCTTAAACGTAAACTCATTAAAAAAAGCATTCGAGAGAATTTTTACATAATCCTTTCATTAACTTTATCTTGCTCCACATAGACTCAACTTACTTTAATTATTTATAATTCTGACATTTTTTAATTGATTTTTAGATAAAATTATATATTATCTGCTACTATCATCTACTACTATTATCTGCTACATGTTAATTAACACGCAAACTTTCCCCCCGATGGGAAAATTTGCGTGTTGACCCAAAATTTATTCAAAATATCGAATGGGTGAAAGGCCTTGGCGGTCAAATGCACAATTATAGTTAATTATTGTTATGTTATAGTAGGTAAACTGTTGAAATATAATCCTAGTTTCTGCAAAGCTATATACACTTTTGACAACTATACAAAACCATTAAAAAGTTTATTTCGCACTTTAGTATAGGCAAGAAAATCTCCTATAAAAAATTCTAATTTATTTATGAAATGCCCTTATATTTGGCATAATTCCACTTTCAACTTGCATCCGATTTACACTATTGTGCTTGCAACTCTAAATTTTTGAAAAGCGTTTTTTTCTATTTTTATTTATTATATTTACTTTTTTTTGATATTTTGAATTAATTTTATTTTGTATAAATAAAGTTTTTCAGTACATAGGATGCCACATATATTACCTGATTTGGCATTTAAAATTTTATTTAATAACATTGTCAAAATTTTTTTAATTAAAATGTACAAAATATTTACAATTCAGTAATAATTTTTAATAATCAAATTAAAATTTTTATTCGAATAAAATGAAGGAAATATAACTAATTGAAAGATTTAGTTATTGCACTTTTCCATTCTTTGTACATTTGATTTACAGTTTCTAGTGGCAATTTGGAACGGAATTCTTTTACTGGTTGATTAAGTAAATGATCGGCAGTTAGACCAAGTCCGTATGCTGCGGCCACTGCAGCTCCAAGAGCAGTAGCTTCAATGCTTTCTGGTTTATCAATTTTCAATCCTTAAATATTTAATTTATTAAAATACAATAAAAAATTAATTAAAAAATTTTAAAATTATAATAGTAGGTAAATAGTGGCCTACGGCAGCAATAGAGGGGGGGGGGGGTAAAATGTTGCAAATTTTGATTACATAATTGTTGCCGTAGACATTTTTTGCTTTTTTGATTACATAATTGTTGTCGTAAGCTCCAATGTTTTTTTCTGGGATTTTCAATACAAAAAGCCAAGGATTATTTGGGTGGATCTCCTTGGTCCTGATAATTTCAATAGAAAAGGTGGTCTACATTAAAAAAGCATAGTAAATTAAAGTAAATTATGGGTCTAAAAATTGAACTTCAGTAATCAACAGGTTCAGATTTTTCAATTAAAGTAAATCATGGTTCTAAAATTTAAAATTAAAGTAAATGATGGGTTCAAATAAGTAAATTATGGTCCAAAAAAATCAAAGTAAATTAAGGTTCAGATTTTTAATTATAGTCAATTATGGGCCTAAAAATTGAATTATGGTCTAAAATTTTAAATTAAAGTTAATTAAGGTTCAAATTTTGAATTAAAGTAAATTATGGTCCAAAAAAAATTAATTAAAGAAAATTAAATTAGTAAATTAAGATCCTAATTAAAGAAAATTAAGGGTTAAATTAGTAAATTAAGATCCTAAAAAATTAAAGCAATCAATGGGTTCAAATAAGTAAATTAAGGTTCAAATTTTTAAATTAAAGTAATCAATGGGTTCAAATAAGTTAATTAAGGTCCAAATTTTTAAATTAAAGTTAATTAAGAGCTGAAATAAGTAAATTAAGGATAAATAAGCAAATTATGGGCTCAAATTTTTAAATTAAAGTAAATCAATGGATATATTTGGTTATCAATGGGCTGAAATAAGTAAATTAAGGTTCAAATTTTTAAATTAAATTTAATTAAGGTCTAAATTTTTAATTAAAGTAAATCAAGGTTCCAAAATTAAAATTAAGTAATCAATGGTCAAAAATTTTAAATTAAAGTTAAATAAGTAAATTAAAGTAATGTAATAAGTAAATTAAAGTTAGATTTTTAAATTTATTAACAAAAAGTTGGAATAATAGTTGGTGATTGAGAATTGAAAATTTTAAATGAAAATTTTTAACGATTATTTTTTTAAGATAATTTTTAATAGAAATTTTTATGACATATTTTTCAATGTTAATTTTAGAAGAAAATTTTTATGAAATATTTTACAATGTTAATTTTAGATGAAAATTTTTATACTTGAATTCACAAAAACTTTCGGAAGAAGTATAGACACCAGTATCAGTTGGTTTTCTATAAATCTCTGTCTCATAGTGTTTCTCTTCGCGTTGTATTAACAGATCCAAGAAAGCAAGCGATGATTTTTTCTCCGTTTCACATGTGAATACAATGTTTTAATGTAGACTATTCATATAATGCAAAAAAAGAAATATGGTGAAGGGGTTGATTTATCGTGCATGGTCTTTGTCTTAAACTTTTAAAAATTCAGTAAAAAGTGTTGACATATTGGTTGAATTGTTAATGAAGAACGGTTATTCAAAATCCTTTTTAGTAATTATGGTGAAAGATACTGTTGACAAATTTATTAAAAATCCTAAGGATCCATGTTTGAGAAAATCTGGATGTGATCTTGTTGAGATGTGTGAGTCTGATGAGTTAAAATCTGAGTGTGATTTTGTTGAGGTGTGTGAGTCTGATGAGTTAAATAAATTAAATAGTGTGAGCAAGGATGATGAGCCTAAATTTGTGTTAGTATTGCCGTACTCAGAAGGTTTTAAGGATTATAGAGTGAAGATAAGAAAGCAGTTAAGGAATTTAAACTATAGGATAGTGTCAACTTCATGGAAAGTACGCAATATGTTTATTAATAAGTCAAAGACTCCGGTTGAATTGTGTTCCGATCTCTTTTATCAGTTTACATGTAATGGGTGTAATGCCACATACATTGGAGACTTCCCGTCATCTCTGTATTCGAGCTCGAGAACATTGTAGACCGAAGGCTTTGACCCATATTGGTGAGCACAATAAGGGCTGTAAGATTAAAATAGGTATGTCTGATTTTAAAATTTTATTTAAAAATTTCGATAATTATTGGGAACGTGTGATTTGTGATGCGTTGTTGATAAAATCATTGAATCCGAAAATTAATGTGCAGAATGCAGTAAATACTTGTGTTTTGAGTGTTTTTAAATAGGTTTTTTATATTGTACGTATTGATTGTTGTATTAAATTAAATAATTAATAAAAAATTTTTAAATTATTAAATTAAATTTTAAATGTTAAAATTAAAAAAATAATATATTTTTTTTTATAAAATAAAAATTTTTTTTATATATAATTAATAAATTTGTTTAAAATCCTTAATTTAATGAGTTATTATATCCCACCTGATGATGACAGGAAAATTGTCGAAATTAATCATGAAAAGAATATTTGATTGGTGTTATCTTATAATAAAAATAATAATAAAAATAATATTAATATTAATAAAAATAATTATAATTATAATAATAATAATAATAATAATAATAATAATAATAATAATATTAATAATAATAATAATAATAATAATAATAATAATAATAATAATAATAATAATAATTATAATAATAATAATAATAATAATAATAATAATAATAATAATAATAATAATAATAATAATAATAATAATAATAATAATAATAATAATAATAATATTATCTTTAGAAATAATAATGATAATAATAATATATATGGCTCATTCAAAAGGTCTTGCATTGGGCTTTAAAATGAGCCATCGTCAATAATTTTTGTTGGCGGGAATTCTGTAAATTTAAATTTTAAAATTTGACCTTGAAAAAAAATAATAATAAATTAGTCAAATGACCTTGAAAATGGTCTTGGGAAAATGTTAATAACTTCACCAATAATAATGATGATGATACCATCAATAGCTCATTCGAAAGGCCTTGCACCAAGCTTCATAAATAGGTATCGATCGATGAAATAAAATGATGTGAACGATACCTTTTTGCATGTCAAATAGTAGGGCATCGCTAGCACACTTAATAAAATTTAAAAAAATAATAATATGACTTTGATGAGTCATCGCGATGAGTCATATGACCTTGAGAATAACATAGGGTGAGGCATACTACCTTGAAATGACCTTGAAAAGATTGGCCTTGATGAGTCATAGACTTTGTTTAAATGACCTTGATTGGTCATTGTCTTTGTTTCAATGACATTGATGAGTCATATGTCTTTGTTTAAAATTTGACCTTGAAAAATTTTTTTTATTTCTTACCGGGGGGTGTGCTAGCGGTGCCCAATCCATCTACTGTTATAACAGTGTTTCTCAAACGGTGTGCCGCGAGACTTTTTTTCCCAAAAAAGTTGGTAATAAAAAAAATTTACAAAAAATATATCAAGCTTTTTACTATGAAAAAGTCGCTTCTGTGGATCAAAATTACAAAGAATTGCTTTATTACCTTATAAAAATCTCTCGTAATCATATTTAATTAGTATAGAATAAAAAGTAGCTTTTTTATCTATCATTAGAAAGTCAAAATATTTGTAAAAATTTCTGTTTTAAAATTTATTTTAATTTTTGTAAAACTATTTATTCTAATTTAAATTTATTTTTTTTTAGTAATGTATATAAAAATTTAATGGGATGAATAATTTTTTATTAACCAAAGTATTGACGAAAACACCTCTTGTGATTGACCAGTCGATCTCTATCGACTGGTTGAGCACTCGTGAACTAGACCAATATTTTTTTATATAAGTGTATTTTATTTTAATTATAATTTCCTGACGTTTTAAATCTGCCATTCACTATGCTGCTCTAGATATTGTCATCCCTGACCTCGAATTGCACCGGAACCATGATTACCGCGAACCAGGTGTGCCGCGAGCGAGAAAAGTCTGAGAAACACTGAGTTATAATGATGAAAATTGTTATGATGATAAGGTGATAGGGTAATAATAGTGATGATGAAAATAATTTCCGAGGTATGACAATAATATGAATGAAGTAACTTTTTCTAAAACATGGGTGGTTTCAGTAGTAAAGCTTCCCTTGAATGTTTTTGGGGGAAAAGATGATAGATTTGAAAATTATAGTGATATTTATTTACCGTTTTATGCGATATTGGAAGAAAAATACTTGTTGAAATGATAACATTTTTGTTGGAGTTATTAATAATAACACGAAATAATCCCTGAAACTTTTTTGCTGAAACTTTTTGAACAAAAATATAGTATTATATATAACGAAAAGAATTCACCCTAGAGGATTAAACTGGAACTCAAAGACCCTTCCACGTTCGTCTAAACCTATGTACTAGAAGAGCTGTTGAGGCGCATAGATATATACAAAGTTACAGTAACTTCGGAAATCTTGACTGAACATATTTTATATAAATTTGGTAGAGGATGGAGTTGCGGCATGCCTATGACATCCCTTACAAAATATCTTGATTTTTAGGCTCGAAATGATATCAATTACGGTTGAAATTTGAATTTTTCAATAACCAATTAAATTAACCAATTTCAAACAATAAACAAATTGAATAATTTAGATAGAAAACAAAATACCGCATATATCGGCCAAAATTTGATTGAAGCAATTGCTATTTGTGACGCCTCCATCAATTTTAAAACTATTTATTGTTATGAGCTTTTCACTATCTGAAGAAATAACGTCTAATATCTCTTTAGTTTGAAAAGCAATCGCTTCCAATGTCGCCCTGCATAAATGATTCTTATTGACTGTTTGAGAAAGTCCAACAATAACACCACGCGCATCAGACCTCCAATAAGGACAAAATAATCCATAAAAAGCTGGAACAAAATAACAGCCTCCATTATCAGGCACTGCATTTACCATTTTATCAAATTCTTGATCCAAAGATGTAAATAGTTCAAGATTATTCTTCAACCAATTAATAGCACCAGCTGCTACAGGAATTGAGCCCTAAAATTGACAGTCTTAATTCATTTCAAATATTGAATTAAACTATGAAAATGTTTACAAATTATATACTTCGAAAGCATAAATAGGCGGGGACTTGGAACCAAACTGATAAGCTACGGTTGTTAATAAACCTTTTTTAGAAATGAGAACTTTTTCGCCTATATTTGTCAAAAGAAAAGCCCCTGTACCGTAAGTACACTTAGTTTGCCCAAAGGAAATACAGTTTTGACCAATTAATGACGCTTGTTGATCTCCTAAAACGCCGGTAATTTTCAATCCATTCAAAAGGCTCTCTTTATTTTCTAGTTTCAAAACTCCAAATAATTCAGCAGAACTCAATATTGTTGGAAGAATTGATTTGTCCACACCAAAGAATCTGAATGATTAATAATAATAATAATAATAATAATAATAATAATAATAATAATAATAATAATAATAATAATAATAATAATAATAATAATAATAATAATAATAATAATAATAATAATAATAATAATAATAATAATAATAATAATAATAATAATAATAATAATAATAATAATAATAATAATAATAATATTAAACAAGTAAATGGGAATATAAATTTTTGCTGCAAAGTATATATTGAATAAAATGAAATAATTTTCGATTATAAAAATAATCCTTATCAAGAAATTGATTAATTAATAATTATAATAAATTAATTAAATTATTAAAAAATCCAAAAGAAATTTTTGTAAATGTGTTTTATTAATTTAATAATTTGTTTCATTAATATATTATAAGTTTAATAACGAGAATTAGTTTAATGAAGAGAAAATCCTTTTGAAGTCAGTGTAGACTTATGTTGAAACAGACATTGTTTTTTTTAAAATTCAATGTTTTTTAAAAAATTTCAAAATTGATTTATTTTCTGCACCAGTTACATTTTATTCCATGTTTGCATTTGTTTTCATATATAGTATTTTCGTGTGCTGTGTCCATATTTCGTTTATTTCTCCTATCCTATACTAAAACGCAATTGATAATGGCTAAAGTGATATAAAGAAAATCCAGTCAGTTGCGATTTGTATTAATTTTAATATAACAGTAATTTAATTCTATGTAATTAAATGATTTATTTTCTTTTATTTAATATAAATATTTTTAAATATTTTTTAGATTTTATGATAAAAGATATGACATTTAAATATTTATTTTAATATCCACAAAAATTTTCACAAAAACTTTTCATACATTTAATGTGGTGGTATTAATTTCTCAAATTACTATAATTTGGTTCTCCACCCTTTCTCATGCAAACGTTAATCACATATATTTGATAAAGATCCAAAATTCTATCTGAATTACTTCCGTACAAGGTCTGATCCCCTTGAAAGTTATTAAATTGTTATTTTTGGTCAATAAATTGGATAATAATTGCTGAGTAATTGCGACTTCTTGCTTCTCTTGGCAGAGCCCGTCTTTTTATATTGAATTAAAAGATTTGTGATTGATTTCCTTTTGATACCAAGAATACAGTTTACCTATAGTTCCTCTACCGGTAAATTGCGCATTTTTACATTACCGTTTACCGGTAAAAATATTTACTAAATTACCGGTAATACGGTTATTGTGCAAAATAAAAAAATATTATATTTATCCTATAACAATAAATATAAAAACCAGTAAAACTGAATTACTTAAAGAACTGTGCATGTGATTTTGTGATTTTTTATTTAAAATAAATAATATTTCGTAATACATAGAAACAAATTTTTAGAAACAAAAAATCTCGTAAGTAATATAAGATTTATCTATAACGTTATTGATTTATTATTAAAATAAAATTATATTGAAAAATTAATATTTTTTAATAAATAGAATATTGTTTAAATAGAATATGGGTTCTTCAAATGTTTGGGAGCATTTTGAAAAGCGAAAAGACAGTAATAAAGAAGCTATATGCAGATTATGTAAAAAATCTATTAAATGTGATGGTGGTTCAACAAGTGGAATTATTTCGCACCTTAAACTTGTACATAAAATTTTGGTCAAAAAAGCAGCTGATAATGATGCAGGTCCTAGTACTTCTGCCTCTACATTTAAAAAGGATAAAATATTAATATCCAGTTATTTACAACGTGAAACTTTAGAAGAGATTGTGTCTAGACTAATTGCTTTAGATGGTTTCTCTTATTATGGCGTCACAAATTCGTCTTTCATTCGGCAAAGTATAAATAAACTAGGACACAAGCTTCCAAAAAATTCAACGGGCACGATGGAATTGGTAAAAGTTTATTACGAAAAAATAAAAATACAACTTGTAGAACAATTACAGTCCAAAATTTCTATTGGGAAACGATTTTCGCTGTCTGTAGACGAATGGACAAGCATCAAAAATAGAAGATATTGCAATATTATTTTGTATGATGACAAAGAAAATTACAATCTTGGTTTAGCAAGAATAACTGGAAAATGTGATGCAAAAAATATTCAGGCAATAATAAGAAACCGATTAAATGAGTTCAACGTAGATTTTGATCATCATATTTTATGTTCAATCAACGATGGTGCAGCAGTAATGCAAAAATATAATAGAGAAAGTCCAGTTGAACCGGTATTATGCTTAAACCATGCACTACATTTATCAGTAACCAAGTTTTTCTACCAAAAATATGTTGTTGAAACTGACCAGAGTTCACTTGCAAATGAGAAAGACATTATTTTGGAAGAGGAATATGACAGTGACGCTGACATTGATGATGGTGACTCTGCTGAACCAGATAACCATATGATAATTGAAAAGATAAACGAGGCAATTGAAAATGATGAATACAGTCATTCAATTTTTTTCATTCAATTGCAAGCCTTACGCAGCGTCATTAAATATTTTCGATTATCGTCATTGAAAAATGATTTTTTGCAAGAGAAGATAAAAACTCGACTTGGCAAAGAACTGGAATTAAAAATAGATATAAAGACACGTTGGAATTCCATCGATCCCATGATAGAACGATATTTACAAGTAAAAGAAGTAAAAGAAGCCTTAGAATATTTTAATTCTCTTCATTTGTTAGCCAGAATAGACGAAAAAATATTTGATAAACATTCAAAAAATTTTAGAGCCAGTTCGGATTGCCGCAGAAGCCTTAGCAAGAAATGATGCTACACTATTTACCGTGGAAAGTGTAATTGAATTGTTATGTTCAACATTGGAAAAAAATACCGATTCACCAATAACTTCTAACTTCTTAGTTTGTTTGAAAAGAGAAATTGATAAAAGACGTAATATTAAATTATTGTCTCTTGTACAGTACATGCTTCATCCAAAAAATTTAATGAAACGAAATGTTCACTTTGATTACTGTTCAAAGTTATCGACAGTGGCATTTGGGAAAAAAATAATTGAAAGATTATTCAAATCAGATGAGTCAGCAGAATCAGATTCAGAAGATAATGTCGAGACCGACCTTTTAAATACTGACTTGAAATCTCAATTTCAAAAAGCTATTTCTACAGCTATGGTTTCCATTTCCAGTAAACCAGTAGGATTATTATCATCAGTCCAGAAAGAGTTTTTATTTTTTGAAGTATCCGGGGAAAAAAGTCATAATCTCACACTTTTGTTCGAAGCTCTGCAAACCGCAAAACCAACATCTACAGACAATGAAAGAACATTCTCCATAGCGAGCCGAGTTTGCACTAAAATAAGAACTAGGTTATCGGATGAAAATTTGCACATTATCGTTTTCCTTAAATATTTCTTTTTGAAACAAAATGTTAACAAAAATAATGAATAATTTAAATTTTTGTATTTAGTTCTTTTCTTGAATGATTTCTTCTATATAATATGTATGAAATAAACATATTGTAATGTTTTTTTTTCAATTAAACCATGATTTTGTTTTAATTTCTGGTAAAATGTTTATTACCGAAATTTACCGGTTTTACCGGTAATACGATTGTTAATTTACCGTTTACCGGTAAAATAAAACATACGGTAATTGAGGAACAGTAAGTTTACCTCATAGTAATCATGTCCATCATCCATTGCGTCAATAATCATTTTCGATCAGCAATTACTATGTTAACTAAGTTAACTAAAGTATAAAATGATGATTGCTTGGTAGCAGCATTTATTATTTAAAACAATAAAATGATAATTTAAGCCTTTTGCTGCAAATAATGTATTTAATGAAAGAATTTTCGACTATACGATAGTCCTTGTCAATCTCCTGATTGACAAGGACTATCGTATAGTCGAAAATTCTTTCATTAAATACATTATTTGCAGCAAAAGGCTTAAATTATTATTTTATTGTTTTAAGTTAACTAAAACTTACATATTTTTATGTATTTGTTGAGCTGGGATAGTTGATGCTGTATAATTATCAAATATGTTCATATTTAATGTATTAAAATTAAAAGTTTGGAGTTTATCAAATGTCAAGGAGTTATTTTATGTTCTATTGTGCAATTTATATTATATGAATTTTGTGAACCATGCCGTGAGTATGTATTGTATTGATTTTTCTATGCGCCTATAGCGTAAGCTAATGCTATTCAATTAGATTAAGTCAAATGTCAAACTAGAGAAATCTGGAGATAGTGGCGGACCAGAGGCTCAAAGGAGGGGTTTGGGGAGGTGGAGTGATGAGCACGTTCAAAACATTTTTTAAATTATATATGTGTAACGGTGCATTTTGGAAACTTTTAAAAATGAATTAAAAATTTACAGTGTAAATTATAGAATTTAATCAATGTGAAAAATGAAAAAATATATTATAGATATAAAATTCAAATAATTATAATTTTAATAATTCAAAAACATAGATTTAAAAAATCCTTTAAAATTTTGACATAGGTCCACGGGCCAGTTATTAGCCTTCGCGGGCCGCTAATTTATTTAATATCATGGATTGTTTTTAATCAGGTTTGGCTATGTCACACATATACACATCTATTATAGATAGGATTTATTTATATTATCTTATTTATATTATCAAATTTTTAAGTTAATGTTACTTAGGCCATCATTAATTGCGCTTTGATGTATTTCGAAACCCGTAATTATTT
The DNA here is from genome assembly GCA_959609185.1 of Schmidtea polychroa. Lineage (NCBI taxonomy): Eukaryota > Metazoa > Platyhelminthes > Tricladida > Dugesiidae > Schmidtea > Schmidtea polychroa. Next base: position 84,335 of record CAUHTR010008102.1, read on the forward strand.
GATAGATTAAACGGATAACGAATTATCAAAACACGAGAAACTTAGCGTGTTCTTATTTTCTAAAATATTGATTATTTTATTATATTATAGGTTTATAGAAACTATAATGATATTATGGAACAATCTCCAGGTAAAATAGGAAATTTTTTAAAATTTTTATTAAATTGTTTAATTATTAGAGGTCATACATATATTATGTACGAAAAATTTCCCGATTAGGATACTCCACCCTTATGCGTACATACGGAGTGGCTTTACCCCTAGTATAGAAATATATTAAGTAACCGGGTATTGTGACTTAACCCTATAAAATCAAAATATTTTTTAATAAAAAAGTACCGCTGTTAAATAAAAAAACAACAAAATTTATAACCAAATATATATCTAAACTATATAGTAGCTTGAAATGCAGAAAATAAGGAATCCGATTACTAATTTGTCATGGGACATCACCATACAAATTCTTCCACATGAGTTTGTAATAAGGCTTCATTTGTTCCTCGCATCCTTTTAAATGATGATTTTAATTTATTCCATAGAGATGCAACTCCTTGTTGCAACGAAATTATTTTCATGCACTACGACAAAATGTGAATTAACTTTTGAGATATTTCCATAAGATACGAAACCATCTGTTATAATCGTAGAACCAATGGCAATAATGTTTCTGCTTTACGATTAGGCACAAAAGAACAGAAACATTTACCTGAATAACGTTCAATTATACCAAATAACTATATTTGAGAAATTGTAAGCTGACGATTATATTTTCGTTTCGCAATGACAGTTTCATCTAATTCAACTACGCATCCACTAAAATCATTATCCAATCCTCCTAATTGAATAGGATGATCTTTATTCCAGCGACAACAAATATCTCGTATAAAATTATACCAATATAGACAAACTCTGTATGGTATTTCTAGTTGATCACTGATGAATTTTAGACTCGCACTGTGGGACCAAAAATACAAAAGCATAGCTAAATTATTCATAGTCAGATGGCTTTTTTCAAAGAATGAACCTTTTCGCAACAAAGGAAGTTGCCTTTCTAATTAATATATTTTTATAAATATATATATCATAAATTTATATATCATAAATTTATATATCATAAATTTATATATCTATATAAATATTAATTATATAAATTTATATATCATAGATTTTAGGGCGGTAAGTCACATAAAATTTCATCATTTATTTTACGGCGGTAGAAGTCACAACACCCAAGTAACTGATGTTTTTAATGTTGATTTTAGAGTGAAGTTCTAAAATAGTTCTTATTTAGTATTTACTATAATAATATTGTCTAGTCTCAAAGACAAAATAAAATTTACCAAAATTAATAATTAATTCAAGTCTTTTATAGTCTATCAATTCATTATCTATTCATACAAAACGTGTTAACACTAAAATATAATCTAAAACTTAAATTTATCTGCTTTCTCGAGCTTATTTTCTAAATAATTTCTTTAGAATATCGAATCTGGTTGAAAAGGACACTGAGCTAAACCCATTTGCTCTTGATATTATCTTCCTGATTATGGCTTTGATTTTACTTAACACAGTTTCTATTGGGTTCAGGAACGGATTATACGGAAGCAAGTATTCAATGTAATAATTTTGAAATAATGCTCCTCAGTGAATGGAAGCATTATCGTGAATAAAAACGTTATCCAGTCCAATTAAATTTTTAGTGACTTCTTTAATAAAATTTAAGTAGATATCCATTTTGTAGGATCCAATAATTAATTTATGATTTCTTGGATCTTTTACACCGATAGTGAGAGCAAGAGATATGTGTGACCATTGGTTACTTGGTTCTGTGAAATAGTCTTTCCTTTTTCTTCATTTCAAGTTTATTGAATCCACATTCATCAACGAATATGTTTTTCGTCGCATTACACTTCATCAAAGTTTCTGGTATCATAATTCATTCGAATTTCAAGGACACGATCCGAATTTCCAGTTGCGACACGTGGTTTTATTTTTTAAACATATATTAATTGATTTTTCAAAAATCTAAAATAGTGAATTTAGAAACCAATCAATTTTGTTGAAGCAGAAAAATGCGAATATCTTCGACTGAGTCGGCTCTTTATATAGTTTTTCTGTGTATGTATTCAACCAATCAGGATCGATCATGTGTGCTTTTGATTGTAATTTATTTTATTTTTTAATTTCAAATTCCAATCATTTTGATTGATTCATTTTATTTTAAGTTATTGCTTTTAAATTAATTTCATTCTTTTCTTTTTATTCCTGATTGCTCGAATAATCGCCTTTACATAACATTCTTATCCTATAATGCTTTTCAAATGTGTTTCGTGTGCAACTGCATGCTTTTCTCTAATTTTATTACTTTTACTTTACTTATTTTTACTTTTGTTATGTTTTTATTTTTGTTTTATTTATGTTTTACAATAATTTAAATATTCTTTCGGCGGTTTACATTTTATGTGGGTCGTCTCAGTTGCTCATTTACCTATTTTAGTTAATTAAAATTAAAAAAATTAAAATGATGAGTTGTTTTAATCTTAGCCCAACAGTAATTTCATGAATAAATCTACGTTGTCAACTCTTCACCTTCACACAAAGGCATCATATTAACAGAAATATCTGAAATTCTATAGAAATATAAAATTTCTAATAAGTTTTTTCGTCATTTTCTCTACAAATCAAAATAGAGTTCTTCGAAACTAACTAAAAGAATTTCCGCCAAGTTTTATTAATAAATTGTAAACAATGAGGTTTTAAAATGCTTTTATTTCTACATATCAAAAGTTTATATGCATATTTTATTATATGGTGTGTTTGTGTGTTAAATTAATTTTTCTTCCACTATTTCATGCAATATTAAAATTCTGCACATAGGGAAGTTTGTGTTTCAATAATAATAGAGTATCAATTTTTTTTATTCGACATTTATTTAACTATTTTTAAAGAATTTTTAGATTTCGTTTTGACAAGAAGTGTGACAGAGGATAACACTTTCGAAGTGCAAAAAATTATTATTAATTCGTTTGTTTTTCTGTTTTTATTTTGAAACACTAGTTAATATGAAAGTTTCTTTGTTGATTTCAATAAAAATTGATAAAAATAACAAACTTGCACATATTATCATCCCATTTTAATGTAGAAAGATTCATCAACATAGTCCTGCTGGCATTTGTCACATCTGTGACATGATTTACAGCATCAGTTAGCTTCCAAATAAGCCAGCAGTCTACAGTTCCGAATAAAAGATTACCACTTTTATATGATTTTTTAATTTCATCCACTTCTTCCAGTAACCATTTCAATTTCAAGGCCGAAAAGTATGTACTCAATGGCAAACCTACTAGTTTCTAAAAATGGGTTTAAATTACATATAATTAATTTTCATTTACAAGTCATAAAATTATATTAACCCTATTTGTTCCAATGTGACTAATTGGTAACTCAACAAAACTTAAAAAGTACCCACATTGAAAAGTGCTAATTGTGACCAAATTGTAAAATCCCTTTTAGGTCAAATTTCTAAAATTATCTTTTAAATAATCAACAACTATTAATTCTAGTAACTCCTTAAGTAAAATAGGTTATAAAAATCTATGCATTTTAACAAAAACATATCTGGTACAATTTAGGTAATCTAATTTGTGTAATTACAGAATTTATCAAGAATTTATTCAATTTCTTCAAAGAATTTATATAAAATTTTGCAAATGAATTTCAATAATTCTTTATATTTTTAAATAATTTCATTAAAATGTTCGGTTACAATATAATTAAATTTAATAAACCTGAATTTACAAAAAATATTGTCTCTTATTGAACGCTTAGGCGTTATAAATGACAGTGAATGGAATGAATCAAATGAGTCAACTGATGATAGTGTAACTGAAGTCGTTTAAAAAAAATCATTATCCATGAAAGACAGGTTGCAATTGGCTATTTAACAAAAAAAATTAAATAAAATTCCTCGCGCTCCAATAAAAAAACTGCAACCTTAACAAAACTGGTTAAAAAAATCACGGTGCTTGAAGATGAACAAAGCCGTGGAAAATATTTAACGCTGGCGTTCAACCATCTTTCATCAATAAAACTAACAAGTGTTGAATCCGAGCGAGCTTTTTCATCAGCATGGGGTAATAAGCACAAAAATAAGATCCAGGCTTAGTGATACCACAAAAGATACGATTTATCTGCTCCGTGCATATTTCAAGCCACAAAAAGATCTAATAGATATTTAAAAGATATTTTTAAATGTTTTTGTGTTGTTTTATTATTATTGAATAAATTAATGTATATATATTTATTTAACTTCCTGGCTATTTCTAATACATAATTTTTACTTTAAAAGAATTTACCGGTAATTTACTGGTAAACCGGTTTTTATTATAAATATTTACTGTTTACCGGTAAAAGCAAAATTCGGTAATTTTGCATTCCCTATGAGTCACGAGGATGTTTTTTTCCAAAAAACTAAACGGGTATGCCAATGATTTTAACCAACTAACGGTATCATATCGACAAATGAGTTCCACGAATTACTGGTACTGCAGTCACAAACATCCAATATGGGTTCGCTGGAACCAATCGGGTTATACTCATATGCTCCACACGAACTTTTGCAGAACCATATAAAGTATGTCTATGAAGATTGGTCCCTTAGAACTATTGGGTCATATTTAAACTCCTGTTATTGAAATTTCACGAATTTATCGTGCCACAATCATGGAGTTCTAATATCGGTCTTCTAACATCAAATGCCAGGGTTCCATTGATGCTATTAGAGATGAATGCGTGGAAAGTTGAATATAAGGTTTGTATTTTGAATTCAGGACATGCTGAGAGTAAATCGGAGAGACGCAATATCTGGGTCAAGGTTCAGGATTGGGAGACTACCTTGATCAGAGCATGGAATCAAGGATACTGAATAGAGCCTTCGGGACAACCAACGGGAGTCGCCAGCACAAGTCTGCAGACAGGAAATCAGGCTTATCCGATGGTGCTACTAAAAAGGAGCCAGTTCTCAACATGGCCCGGGTGGCCAGGACCCAGGCCGTTCACGAAGTCAGGGCAGCCATAGATCGGTTCCGACGAATTGACGACGACATTCGACAGGGGCAGATACCGAGCACTGATGGCGAACTCCAGGACTTCGATGAAGGAGATTGGGACGATGACTAGTCCCGTTATCGGGAGAGAGAGTTAGAAATACCAGCTCTCGTACTCTGGAATTTTAGGAAGCCTCAACGAAAGTTTTTTTGTGTAACTATAGGTCGATGGCAGAATAAGGGTGGTAAAATGGTTGAAATCAGAGGATGGCGTAATGGGATAATGATGGGAGACGGAATAAGGAAAATAATGGAAAATAATTGCGGTCTTTCGATTTTTTTTCGGCTTTTATACCGTATGTTTATTCCATACTCAGTAATACGATTGATGAAACAAATGTGAGCGGACCGTGAGGCGGCCATACAACTGGTAAACTCCTTGAGGATACGCTTGGAGAAGTTCAATGGGAGAACGTGTGAATTGGAAGGTAAATGATTCCATCCAGAGGTGATGCGGAGTCAGAAGAAGCAGATCGGCCTCTTGCAAACACAAGCGACCCAAGATCAGATCGATATCCGGCCATTGAAGATTAAAATACGGCAACTAGATACCCAGGTGAACATCTCACCAGCCAGATACAGCCGGTGATCACAGGAGTAGGCGCGACAAGTGGACCGTGCTAGACAATAAAACACAGCCACCCTGGGAAGCAGAAGCCCGCCCGAAGAGGTGCTCGCAAGTAAGCACAGAATCTTATTTTTTAACCAGCATTTCACGTGTATATGACTGTTTAGCCCTAACGTATTATAAACAAAATTTACATTATATCAAGTTATTAAGGTCTTTCAAATGTGTAATTGTGATTCTATATTAAATGCGTTCAAAACGTTGGAAAAGCATAAGTCATCAACTTTCTCTTTATTTCTGTAACATATCTGATCCTACAACTGGGCCGTCGATCGACCAGCATACACGTTAGCCTTCAAGTGTGCTAAATATATTTCAGTATCTGTGGTGATGAGTGATTTTCTTTGGTATAATAAATAATTTTTCTCTAACAGCATTTTTGGGGTTAATTTGGCATAATGACAGAAGGTGAAGTGCTGCCAAAACACAAGCGTCCTAATGAATATATAAAGGTATTCTTTTGCAAAAAACGTTAGCATTTACAGCATCTTGGTTATTTTAATCCAAAGAGTTGATATTGTTTTGCAGGAAACTGCCTCCCAAACAAGAACCTCAGGACAGGATTTATATCCGATTTTAAAGAGAATCTCATCTGACACTTCTTTTACTTTATCTCTGAACATAGTAGCCAGAATTTTGAGATCTAGTTAAAGTAAAGTAAGATTCATCATTAGAAACTAATTCAGTTTTGCTCTTCAGGCAAATATAAGATTTTGATAGATGGGAATTTTGATTAAGTTATTTGACACTTCGACTCACTTTTCCGACAACTGTCTTCATAAATCTTTCTTAATGTCCGGTGATGCTTTTGCTTCTTTCTTCCACTTCCAAGTTCAAGTTCCCATTCTTCTCATATCGATTAAGAAATGTGTTAATGATTAATTTCGATTAAAAATATATTTGCAAATTTCTCACTGTTTCATATTTTGGATGATTTCAATATAAATTAATTTATTTCAATAGCTTTCTTTCATATTAAAAATAATGTTTTAAAAAGACATAAAAACAAACTATGTTTTAAAACTCATTAATAATTAAATAAACATGACAAAGTCATTCATAAATATTATTTTTAAAATAAGTTTCGTACATTAATGTCGTTTTTTAACGGAAAAATCTTGTTAAAAATTCTGAATTCTTTTAATTTTGACATGTTACTTAGAATAGTGTTTCTCAACCAAAAACTCATTGCAGACCGCAAAATATCTGCTTTTTTATTATTTTTTATTTAAAAAAATTTTGTTGTAAAAAAACTCCAAACTACATTGAGCAATAAATATTTATTATTTATTTATTCTCTTTCAATATCACACACATACACACACATGTGCAATTTCCTTTTATTTTCACGGACCGGTGATTGAAAAATGTCAATAAAATCAATTGTTAAATTATTTTAGTATTTAATCACTAATTTTTAAAATTTTAAAAAACTTTATGTCGAGAAAATGTTAGATTATTGTATTCTTTCTTTCACAAAATAATTGAAAACATTCTTCACGAAACCCGATATTGTCGATAAATACACAGATCTAATCTTGCATTTTTATTATTTTTTATTTAAAAAAATTTTGTTGTAAAAAAACTCCAAACTACATTGAGCAATAAATATTTATTATTTATTTATTCTCTTTCAATATCACACACATACACACACATGTGCAATTTCCTTTTATTTTCACGGACCGGTGATTGAAAAATGTCAATAAAATCAATTGTTAAATTATTTTAGTATTTAATCACTAATTTTTAAAATTTTAAAAAACTTTATGTCGAGAAAATGTTAGATTATTGTATTCTTTCTTTCACAAAATAATTGAAAACATTCTTCACGAAACCCGATATTGTCGATAAATACACAGATCTAATCTTGCATTTTTATTATTTTTTATTTAAAAAAATTTTGTTGTAAAAAACTCCAAACTACATTGAGCAATAAATATTTATTATTTATTTATTCTCTTTCAATATCACACACATACACACACATGTGCAATTTCCTTTTATTTTCACGGACCGGTGATTGAAAAATGTCAATAAAATCAATTGTTAAATTATTTTAGTATTTAATCACTAATTTTTAAAATTTTAAAAAACTTTATGTCGAGAAAATGTTAGATTATTGTATTCTTTCTTTCACAAAATAATTGAAAACATTCTTCACGAGACCCGATATTGTCGATAAATACACAGATCTACTCTTGCATCGTGCACCCACACCTATCAGTTAATAAATCTGAGAATATCCAATGAATTCTAGGAAAAACCATAGACTTTGTGGGCATCGCATTTTAAATAATAATAATATCATTGGTTAAAAAAATTTATAGAATTATTAAAAACACTGACGAATGATAACGACTCCATAAATTGTATAAATACTATATTTTGCCATTTAATCAACGATTTAAATAAAAATTTCCCTCTCATTTACATATCAAATACGATTATTTTGTTGTTCAAATTAAGTTCCCATATTGTTTAATTGCACCTTGGTAAAACCAACATAGAGAAAGTTTCTTTCCCAATTAACTCTTTCACTACCATAATATGTTTACGAGAAAATATAAAGAAATAATAAACTTTAAAATCAATAAAAAATATTTTTTATTGCTAATTTAATATATTTGATAACTCAACGTTAAATGATATTTAAAAGATTTGAAGTAAGTGAGTTTATAAAAATCATTGTAGCTCAATTTTCAAAGAATATTTTCAATTGCTACTCAAAATCAATTCAATCTTAAAGAAAAGCTTGATAAGAAATAAACTATATCAAATAATTAAATTTAAATGTTATCAAAAATAAATTAAAAAATTAAAATATCAAATTAAATTTATAAATTTTAATTATAATTAATTTTAATTTCATAAAATATAAAAATTAATACTTTACCATAAAACTATTTGCATTCTTTTCCGGTGATGATTTAATCAATTTTTCCACGAGTTCCTTAGTTCTCGTGTCAGACCAAACTATAGCATTATATAATGGCTTTTTAGTAACTTTGTCCCAAACAATTGTAGTTTCTCGTTGGTTGGTAATTCCAATTCCTTTAATATTCTAGTTTATAAATAGAAATGATAATTTTATTCAATGCATAATTTCTTACTTCTTTCTTGTAACCTTTTTTCATAATCATAGTTAGAGTTTCTTCCATGCACGAAACTGCAGATGAAAATATTTCATCAGCACTTTCTTCCATCCATCCACTTTTTGGAAAGATTTGTTTTATTTCTTTTTGACAACTAGCTTCAATTTTTCCAGTTTTCAGGTTATATATTAATATTCGACTGCTTGTCGTTCCACTATCAATTGATAAAATTAAGTCGTCTGTCATTTTCAAACGATTGAACTAATAGAATAATAGAATTCGTTTCAATTTGATTCAAACAATTTTCTTAAAGTATATTTAAAGTAATATTGTAATTTAATTAACAAAATCGTTAAATCGTACAATGTAATTTAAAAGTTCAGATCCAAATGCATCATGTACTGCGAGGGTAATCCACACTCAATCTCGTACACACAATCTTACACATGTACCCGTGTGAGCATGTAAGAAAATATTTCCTACCCTTACACACCTTGTACACACTGTTCATGAAATTCTGTCTTTGTTTCGAAAAATTGATTTGTATTGTCATTTGTAATCTACTTTAAAATGTGAACATCATATTTTTAAAGTTATTTTGTAATGTGAAAAGTAACCTATGATTTTTTCATAACCTATTCCTTTTTTGTTTTCAAAATTATCCAAATAATAGGTTGGGATGAAATGGCGATGATTAATGTCACTGTGGGAACCATACTGTTGTCATCTTGCTCCCTTTTACGTCCCGATTCTTCTACCAACCATGATAAACTATCTACTGACCATTTTTTATAGCCATAAATATTGACTGCAAACGATTAGGTTTGTATTGTGCAGACAGTTCGACTTTCCAATGAGTTTCCTGTTAAACTATGATTTACAGATCAATCATGGGTTCTTTTGTGCCATTACCACTTATCTGGGCATTATAGAGGCAAATCACCTCGTTATTTCAAACAAACATCAAGCACATCTCAATATCAAACTGATAAAATCAACCAACGATTTAGATACACAGGCATTCGTGAAGGCCGTTGAGTCGTCAAGATCACTAGGTTTTATTTTGGTTGATACATGCCCAATCATCTTTTTGTCCGCCTGTTCTACCCGGTGGCATTTCATTTTACTCTGACTTATTCTTCGCCTCAGATTCGTCTTAATGTTGAGGATACCTAAATGATAAATAATTTAATAAATAAGTAAATTACCTAGGGGAAAATCATCATGACAAACGCGACGATCTATGGGAACTCGGAAAAGAAAACGGAAGTAAGAAGAAATGAGAAATGAGAAAGAGGAATGAAACAAAAGAAATCAATCAAGAAAACAAAAACAAAGGTCAGTACTAATTAATTAGTTCAAAGGAGTAAAGGAATTTCAAATTCCAGAAAAACAAAATATGGGGAAAAGCCGTATCTTGACAGCTTGTCAAAGATAGCGGAATTGCCGGGAGAAGGCGGCCTAACAAAAAAGCCAAAAGGAAAAATATCTCGACATCTGTCAGAGATAAACTGGGAACAGTCGGGAAATGCATGAGAAAGAAAGTGGAAAATATTTGATTATCACTAGTGCCACAAATAAAACAAGCTATATAAAAAGAAATGGGTGGACATAAAATTAGAGACAAAATATTAGACGAAATTTATTGGAAAACGAAACGGAAAACGAGACAAGAGTCTACGGAAAAGGAGATAAACTAACGGAGAAAATTAACGGAGAAAATTAACGGAGAAATTGTGGGATAATTTTATAGAAGTCATTGAGACGAGTATTTATTGGAAAACGGTTTGTTGGAGAATAATTGCTAGAGAGATTTTTAGAAAAGAATTAATTGAGAAATAAACGAAAGAAGTTAATTGAATATTTGAATAAAGTTGTCGAAGAAGGTCAAAGAAAACAACCAACTCAAAGTCCTAGTTATTTCAATCCGGTGTTGTACACGAGTGCTATTCCTCACTGAGTGTTGCAATAGGCATTATATAGTCACCAAGCGTAGTGTTGGTGTCAGTCAAAGACACACTTGGAGTCAGAGTAAGAATTTTAATTTTATCACCAACCTAATAACCCAACATTAGGTTTTTTCAACTAGGGTGTTGTTTTAGGTATGTATCTCAGTGCAAAGATTTCTACCTCTGATCTTAGTTGTACTGGTTCTGTATTTGATTTGTAAAGCTTGCTGAGCCATTATACGATGATATGCCATGTTATTCTGAAAAAAATGCTAGTCAAATTAACTTCACTAAATGGTCTGGGGGATATAATGATTTTCTCGATATAATGATTGCTGGACATTGAACCTGTAACATTGAAATTCACTACGATGAAGCCACACAAATCGAAGGTTAGTAAAATAACGATAGCTCAAAGCTCATGCCTTGATACATTCGGCTGTCGATGAGAGAGAAGTGATAGTCCTAAGTGATTTAAAGGAAGTTATTTCATCTTTGTAGGCTATAACTTAAGGATTTTGTGACAACTTTTATGTGTATTTTTGTTGTGTATAAGAGAAATATTTAGCCATTTTGTGTTATTTTCCTTATCTTGCAATTGAATTACGTGTCTGAATTAAGATGAGGCCATCAATAGTTGAATCATAGTGAACATCATCGGTCAGCACAATAAACCGATGTGAAATACCATAGTAGGAAATCAGAGTGAGGATTGTTTTCAACCTGGTATATATCGCCAACATGATGGTGGGTTACAGGTAAGTAACATTTTACCTCGTCGAGCTGTTTCCAGCGTAACCCAGAATACAATAACGGTTCTACCACTTGATACCCAATGAGTGATTATCGTTGGTACTGTATCAAGAGGGTGAGTGCTCGCAAAAAGTGAGCGCACTATTTGCACTATAATTGTCGGGCACTCTTTGGGTTCACGGACTATCGATGGAAGATATGTGTTCGATTTGCTCCGGTCCCTTAATTTAATGATTTTCCCAAACTCCATAACTCATTACTTTATCAAACCAACATGCAACATACCAGTAAGAAGATATGACAGTTTTATTGACATTTTAATTATTTCAACACCTTATTGTTCGCGAGATGATTTGGGTTGCGACGATCCTGATTTGACCGGGCGCTCCTGTTTGGCCATTCGGATCGCTTCAAGCGCTCTCTTCCATCCCGGTCCAGCCTCTTGCGCTTGGACTTGCCTGGCTTAGCTGTACGGATTTCTGCCNCGATTTAATTAAGCGAATATTAAGCGATAGTCTCTGGAACAAAGTTGTTAATCTCTGGAACAAAGTTATTAATCTCCGAAACAAAGTTATTAATCTCCGAACCGAATTATTAGTCTCAGAAAAGAGTTATTAATCTCCGAAACAAAGTTATTAATCTCCGAACCGAATTATTAGTCTCAGAAAAAAGTTATTAATCTCAGAATCAAAGTTGTTAATCTCTGAAACAAAGTTATTAATCTCAACGAAGTGCCAAGTGCGGAAACAAAGTTATAATTACCGAAGTAACATTATTTTTGGTTCTATTTAATAAAAGTTGTTGAATATTAATTTTATTTTTTTTTATAAACTATTTGTGTCGAGACGATAAACACAGCCTGCACCCCGATTGTCCCGCCACATTTTTGTTTTTTTTGGTGACTCTTTCGGGCACATCAATTTCCTTAATACATAACCAACTAATAACATATAAAAATACAATATTACTTAACAAGTTGTATCGTACAAATAAAAACAATTTAACAGAACTTTATGTGAGTAACTCATTCACCAGTAGCCAACGTGTTAAAACTAAATTTATAATTCGTGGAATCCCTGTTTTTGAAAAGAAAAAAAATGTAAAATAATTATAATTCGAGGAATCCCCGAATGTGAAATTCTGTTTATTCGAAATAGTGATATGTTTTGATATAATAGGCCTCTGTAATTTTGATTAAATAAATAAAAATCATTAAATAAAAAAATCAATTGCTTATAAAAATATGGCCAAGAAAAGAACGGGTGAACTACAGACACATGTAGCTAAACAATCTAATAAACGTTTGACGTTGGAGATGAAAATGAATGTTATTAGGCGAATTGAGAATGTGAACGACAGTCCGAAGTGTCTTCCAGCCTAGGGTTGGCTGAATGAACCATTAGAACCATTCTTAAAAATTCCGATAATATTAAGAAATCCATTTGTACAAAAACTTCATTATCTGCCAAGAAAGTAACACGCACAAGAAAGACTCAAGTAGAAGAAATGGAGAAATGATTAACATTCTGGATTGATGAACAAACACAGGGAAACATGCCGCTCAGCCAGGGCATCATAGTGGAAAAAGCAAGATATTATATTTAGAACTTGTAAATCAAACTGGAGAAAATTCCACAACTGAGAGTTTTATTGCAAGCCGAGGCTGGTTTGAAAAATTTAAACTAAGTGCAAATTTACACAGCATTAGTCTTTCAGGAGAATCTGCCAGTGCTGATAGAGAATCTGCAGGTGTATTTAAGAAGAGTTTGGATGATATTATAAAACAAAAGAATTATCATACGCAGCTTATTTTTTTGGAATAAAATAGGATCAAAAACATTTATATCCAAAGAAAATTCCGCACCAGGTTTTAAAGCCTCGAAAGATCGTTTAACCTTATTATTAGGTGGAAATTCAACTGGGGATTTCAGGATAAAACCACTACTTACTCACCATTCTGAAAATCCCAGAATTTCTAAACAATCAATGCCTTTGATTTGGATGGCAAACCGAAAAGCATGAATGACTGCAATTTTATTTAAAAAATAGTATCAAGAGCACTTGTTTAAACTTGTTTACACGTAGAATATACCTTTTACACCTCCAAATACCACATCGATTTTGCAACCGATGGACCAACGAGCGATTGCAACTTTTAAGGCTTATTATATTCGAAAGACCTTTAAGCAACTAGTTGAAGCAGTTGACGGCAATCAATGTTCCATCAAAGAATTTTGGAAGAAATTTAATATCATGAATGCCATGGAAAATATCGGTTCATCATGGAATGAAGTACAACAAAGTTGTCTCAAAGGGTATTGGAACTGCTTGCTTATTTAAACGGTTGAAGATGAAATAATTAATAAACTACCACAAGTTATTACTGAAATAACGGAAACAGCAAATGATATTGGATTTGAGGAAGTTGATGATGGAAACATCCAAGAACTAATTGAAAGTGATGACTATGGTATATCCAATGAGGATCTGATTGCTAGTCTATCACAAATTCAGCCAGAAATTGCGGAGCCTACGCTTGAAACAGAAGATATAAAAGAAAATATTTTAACGAAAAAATGTTTGGAACATAATCTAGGAATAATCCAAAATGCTCTAGATTCTAGAGTCTAGAAGATTAAAGTGAAAATGATCCCAATTTTGTAAGGTCCTGCGCTAGAAAAAAAGGAGTAATGAACACTTTATCACCCTACATGGACATTTTAAAAGATAAAATAAAACTATTTAAGCAAGCAAGCTTAGACACATTTTTAAAAAAAATAGTTAAAAATGAATTTACGCCTTCATTTTGTAATATGTATTAATATATTTTTTTGTTTTTATTGATATTGTTTTGTTTTATTGAATTCTAATTTATTTTCTAATTTTTAAATGAAGTATAAATGAAATAAAAATTTTATTTCAAATTAAAAATATCATCTTTTTTATTTTTGACTTCAAAGTACCAAATAAAAATTGGTTAAGAACGTAAGCCCATATTTTAGTGTAAAAAGCACCTCTTTTAACGCTGTTTCTGTTAACGGTCAATTTTCAGGAACGCAATATGAGCGCTAAACGAGGTATACCTATATTAATATTCAATGTTTATTTTAATATTCTATAAAAAATTGCTCATTTAATATTTTAGTTAATTATTTATTTATTTTCATTTAATTTGTAATGTTTTCATGTGCTGTTTGAATGGCTCTTTTCTTCAGTAAGAAACATTATATTCTCCTTCATTCTTTCTGGGTTTTCTTGTTGAGTGTTGCTAATTTTTAAAAGCATTTGCGTGTTGACGGTAATGTGAATTTTTTCATTTCTGCTTTGTGGGACAAAGGCTATTCAAAGTAAAAGGTATGTAGGGTCTTATAGTAAGTTAAGCAAGGACGTACGATAGCTGCAAATCAAACAAGACAGATCGACACTTGTTACCGGAGATAATCTTAATTCTTTTTGTTCAATAAAATTTTGTTTAAAATAGTATCATTCTTCGACTGTAGTTAGGAGAAAATTCTTAGGGAGCCAACAAGGAGCTGATAATTACATAAAGATCCATAAAAGAGTGAAATGTTTAAAAAATCGGTCTGATTTATTTTTGATCTGCTTTATTTTAATATTTCATTTATTTTCATAATGACTATAGATCAATAATTTATTTTCTTATGTGACACACATTTTCAACACTGTCTTTATCAAGTCTTATATTTTTAGCTGAATATCACAATGAAAATAAATGGAATATATAATGATATAAAATTTACCTTGGGTACAAACTAAGAAAGGTATGTTGGAAATTTCTTTTGTTTACCACCAAACGTAAGAGATATAATAACGCATTTAGATATAAAAAGAGTAAAACCTAATGGGTACAATGTACTACAATGCGCTCAACGTTAAGGATTGTTCTTCATTAGCTTGTACACAATATTTCCATCAAGAGTTCTATGAACTACAATTGAACTAATTTTGATAATTCTTTGCCCCTTCTATGTTTTTTACTTTTTAAAAATCATATATCTTTGGGTACTTTTTAAACAACTTTCACTTTTGTTTTAATGAGATAATATATTTTTATTATGTATTATGTTCAGACATAGATTGTTATCAATTTCCTGCGTTTTCTATATAAATGATAAATAAAATTGAACATAAATAACCAGAACTGGCAAAGGTGTTGTTTTTCCCCATGATAATGCAAGATCACATACAAGTTTTGTCACTCACTAAAATTTGTTGATGCTTGAATTTCCAAATACACCCGTTTGCACTCAATAAACGCACCTATAATATAAAACAAAAAATTAATATGTGTATATTATATAAACATACAAACTTACCTGTGTGTTGATTTTTATCGTTGCAATGAATAAACCCATTTAATATAGAAAGTGAAAAAAAGGGTAGAAAATATAAACTGACACACACTTAATTACTTAATAAAATAACAATAAAACTCACATTATATTGAAATAATTCCAAAATAATAATAATAACATCTAAAACTCTTGAAAAATTAATTAAAAATAATTTATAATTATAATGTTGACTAAAAGTAAAATTTAAGAACTTGAATAATGATCTCATATCTATATGGATCAAAATTCAAGTCTTAAAATTTACTTTAAATAAGCCATTTGTAAAATAGCTAAAATAAATTTCCAAAAAACATAATTGATTAGCAATTCAGTACATGATAAATTGATGCTTTATGATGATGATTTTACAACCAATTACAATTGGTAAATAAATTGGTGAGTGATTTTACACGCCAACCAGCACTATAGAGAACGTATCTCAGTGGTGTTTGGTGTATACCATATTTACCAAATCTGGTGCCATCAGAATATCATTTTATTTTGTTCCTCGCTAAGCTATTTGAATGGTAAATAATGCTGTAAAATCGTAATTGAAAGGGGTTTTTGCGGAAAAATATTTATCATAATTATAAAAACCGTGTTCTAAAAACCGGGTTAAAATAACATTATTCTGTTTTAATTGCAAAATATATAAAATTATATACTTCAAATTATGTTTTTATATCAGAAGGAATTGTTCTTCTTGACTCGGAATATGTCAAAGATAAAAAGATTTTTATTCACGTACTGGCTTTATTTCGATATGGAAGAGATGATCTCGATGTTCTTGGACTTACATTTCGAAAAGACCTCTATTTGTCAACTCAACAGCTCTATCCGCCAACTAATTCAGCAACTCCTAGTCTGACCAAACTTCAAGAACGTTTAATTGGCAAGCTCGGTGATAACGCAATTCCGTTTATATTCCAGGTAATGTTTAGCCACCTTGTTAAATAACACGATAAGGAATTTTAAAAATGTTGAAAAAATAAAATATTTGTAAATATTGTTCAGTGACTATCGAAATTATAAGAGATATACCAAAATTTTCTCTTTATTCAAAATGTATTTTAATTTGATGTATTTTATTGCTCTTAATATTAGATGAACAATACAAAATAATATTTTAGTAAATATTTATTAAGACAAAATTTGATTAGGCCGAAAACACTTTATAATGGTAATGCCAAAAATTGGCGTTAAATTTAAATAAAATAAAATAATAATAATAATAATAATAATAATAATAATAATAATAATAATAATAATAATAATAATAATAATAATAATAATAATAATAATAATAATAATAATAATAATAATAATAATAATAATAATAATAATAATAATAATAATAATAATAATAATAATAATAAGAAGAAGAAGAAGAAGAAGAAGAAGAAGAAGAAATTTTGAAACTGTAGAATAATATGTATATATGTATATAATTGATAATTTTATTTTTTGACTTTTATACATCCCCGAGTTTCTCAACAAGTTTATTTAAATAAAAATATGTAGATATAAATAAATCTAAATTATTATGATTGAAAACTAATTTAAAAAGTAAAGTATAATTTAGGAACAATATTTCACTTATATTCATTTACGAGTAACATAATGATAAATTTCAATAAATTGTTGCATTTGTTGACTATTTTTAGAAAAATAGAGAAATAATTTATCAAAGAAAAAAAATAGTTTATAATTGCGATTCTTTAACTCATCTCATAATAATAATAATAATAATAATAATAATAATAATAATAATAATAATAATAATAATAATAATAATAATAATAATAATAATAATAATAATAATAATAATAATAATAATAATAATAATAATTGTTTCGAATAAAAACAAGTACCCAGAAAAGTTTCTTTATTTGAATAAAATGTATTGATGATTAGGCTCATCAACTGAGCTATCTCAGCTTGGAATGCCAATGTTGCAGCTTCATGAGCGCTTCTTTAAACTTCAATAGGGACAAACATAGCTCCATTACTTTTATCTTTACTTTGTGAATTTTTAGACTTATCTTTCATTGTGATATTAGGCAGTGGAAAGTTCATTGAATACTTGCATAACGGCTCTGATTCTTTAAGATTTTCGAAATCTTGGATGATACTAGAAAATGTACAAGAGTTTTTCATTTTGAAATTGTCAGATTTGGGGAGATCAAATGAACGAAACTTGTTATTGAGCATATTTTGAATTTCTACTTTATATTTGTAAGAATGTACATCATGATCATGTGTCAATTCATTTCCTTCATTGGAATTAATAAATAAAGATTTTGTCAAATCATCTCTTATTCTTTCCAAAGACTTAATTGAACTATCGGAAGTTTTATTTTCCATTTTAAACCACATCGAAAATTCCTTTTTAAAAAAACCTCCAAAATTTGGTTGTTAAAACAAACTACTTCCAAAAACAAAATTACCAGACTTAAATCAATTCTACAAAAACTATTAAATTCATATTAAAAAAATATAAAAAACCTATTACTCGCGTCTGTGTGCGCACACTAATAAGAGCACCGGTCTAACCATACCGCGCACACAGACGCGATACAAAAACCACGCCAAAATCGGCTGAAACAATAATGATGATGATAATAATAATAATAATAATAATAATAATAATAATAATAATAATAATAATAATAATAATAATAATAATAATAATAATAATAATAATAATAATAATAATAATAATAATAATAATAATAATAATAATAATAATAATAATAATAATAATAATAATAATAATAATAATAATTATTATTATTATTATTATTATTATTATTATTATTATTATTATTATTATTATTAGTTTAATTTATAAAATATTAATTTATAGATTCCCCATATGACTCCCGCCTCAGTTACCTTACAACCTGATCCGGAAGACAGTGGAAAAGTAATTTGTTTTTATGTATAGCTTACAATAAAATGGGCTAGTCTCTATTTATTGAAAAAAACATCATTATAACAACTGATATATCAATAGCCGGAAACTTTTAATTAATTTTGTCTCAAGGAAAAATTAATATCAAATTAGATAAGTGAACGAATGCAGGAGTGAAAGAAATTATAGGGTGTATCCAACAGTTTATTTTGTATTGGAAGGAAATATCATTTTAAATGACAATATTTCTGCAAATCCTTTTCAATTTAATAATTTAATTTTTGTCTGTTATAAAACAATTTTCAAGCAGACTCCTAGCAACAGATTTTATCCGCCATCACCTTACCATTCAGGCTTTCAATGAAGTGGTTGGGGAGGGGGACTTATTAGTTTTCCCAAAAAAGCTATTCTCAATATTCTAACTGCTCCTTTGTTATCACTAATATCTATTTTATACTTCTTGAATTCTTGAATGAAATGATTCAGCATGCGATTATCTACATCTTCAACCCTAAAATGAGTATCACCAGCAGTAGATTTAATTTCAAAAAATATCATTTTCAATTATTAAAATTGAAACATCAAAAGTTCCTAAAATAAATATAAGTACATTACATTCAGTACCAACCTTTTATTGACTCGGTTGACTCGGTTTGAATTCTGTGTGATGGTTTCTCATTCTATGACTTGCTATTATATTTTATACTTCTGAAAAGTAGCCAAACTGGCATTAAACTAATTCAACATTAATTAATTACTAATTTTTTTTAAACATTAAATCAATTTAATTTAAAAGGAGCTGTACGTTCCCTCTTTTGACCTTCTGTTAACTCGTTTCTCAATTCAAAATTCTAACACAACATTCTATCCCTTTCCTATTCAATCAGTTCTTACTTCCGTCTCTCGCTCCTGTCCTTTTACTAGAACAAGCTTTTTCTTCTTTCTTTAGTTCCCGAACAAACAAGATTTAGGTTTCCATCATTCAGAACTTGGTACATTACTCTAATAATCGGACACAATATAATAGTTGAAAGCTATGTCATGTATAGAGTAATGAAACACTTTTTCAAGATTTCAATGTACCAAAATACTTCTAAAGTTGCAAAAAAAAACAGAAAAATAACAATAAAGTCTGCTATTTGAAAGGCAATGTAAAGAATTATAGGAAGGTTTTATTATTTTCTGTTCAATTCCCAAACATTTTTATTGACAGCATAAATAGCATCTTTCTAAACAATAGGTTGACAGAAAGTTGATGTTTTTAACTTTCAATTTTTGAGAGAAATTACTGCTATTTTGTGTCTTTAAATATCCGTTAATCTATTTTCTAATAAAAAATAAAAGTTTTGCTATGAATTTGACATTACGTTTCTAACTTTACGCTTATTGGACAATTTGATATTCCATCGCGTGGTCAGTCATCAACGAATGAAATGTCAAGCGCATAATTGAATGCACACCAAACTGTTGTGCAATTCTTTGATCTTCAAAAGCCTCCTATCTGAAAGACCAAATGAACCTAGTGACCATCTATATAAAATGTCACAGTTGCCAGAAAATATATCAAATTTTTGAAAATCTTAAAATCTTGCAGGTTTGGTTACCAATTAATCACTAACAAAAATCATTCTTTCTCAAATTTTGTTTAAAATTAAAATAATATTTTTTACATATTATTATTTACATTTTATTATTTCAATTTGGATTTAAAATTTTATAAAACATTTGTGAATATAATAAGTTAATCTAGTCATCAGAATTTTTACGTTTAACAGAGAAAAACAAAATTATAATATAATTTTAAAATTTTATAAAAATAAATATAAATACTGTCATTTTTGTTAAGGGTGTGCTAAAAGAGTACAGTAGTAATTAAAATTTAATTAATAAAATCAATAATTTTAAAAATCAATATTTTTCGATGGAGGGGGGGCGCAGATTACTAGTGTTAATATAAAAAAAATCTAACAATTTTTAATTAATGTTTAATTAATAGTTTTTTAGGGAACATAACAGTCAAAACGCAAATTAATTAATTAATAGTAAACTCTTTAATAATAATCAGATTTATATCCAATGAAAATACAAATTTTCAAAAGAACAGATTAAAACCATGGGCGTCCGCAGGAATTTTTCCAAGAGAGGCAATAAAAACAAAGTAGAGAACTTCTACATATTAATATAATACTTAAGCATACAACAATTAGTATCATTTAAATTCTTGTTATGCTCATTTACGAAAAAAATTTGTTACTATATACAATCAGATTAATAATAGTATATTGATGGTTTCAATTAAAGTCATTTTTATCGTTGAAACATTAATGTGATTTTAGGAATAAACAGAATCAAAAAACGTAAAAAAAGTTCTTTGTTGTATATTTTCCATAAATATTTATTCAATTATAAAACAAAATTACAGACTTATTCATAAATATTACTTTTTGAAAAGAAACTGCAAACGTCTGTGATCTTGACCAAATTTATCGATCGCTTTGTCCATTACTTTTCGCTTTTTTTACTGTCATTGATTCTGTCACGATGAACACTCATCATGCAAAGTCTAGAAAGTCTATTTTCACACATTGTTGACCTTAGCCACGTTTTGGCTCTTCTCAGTGTGCTAAATGATCTTTCAACAGTGCAAGCTAACACTGGCAATGTTTAAGCAATAAGAACTGCTTTCTTAATAGCTGGGAAAAGGTCTGTGAATTATAAATAATCCATCATTCCATCACGACTTTTGATTTCAAAATCCGACTTTTTATTTGACCACATCTCAAACCAAGTGCTTGCCTCAGCATCAAAGTTTTCAATTTGATACTCCATTATGATGTTTTCTGTGTGAGTTTTGAATTCATCTATTGAAAGTTTCAACATTTCCACTGGGTGAAGTGAAAATAAACTACAATTGATTTTGTTATTGTCATTGAATCTGCTCTCCAACGATGAGATGATTAAATCCAAGTATAGTATAAAGACAGATCTTCAAAAGTATTCTTCAACAGTTGAACCACCATTATTTGAACGGTGTGTTTGCCTCTTACATTGTTTGGGATTGTCAACTGGATGTTTAATTGTTCTGCCAATTTCTCACTTTGAGAAATAATGGTCTTAAAAACTCTTCGGCATTTTGTCTGTGCTGCATTTAGCTCCATTCTCTTTTATCAAAACTCACAAACCTTTCATCTTTATTTTCTCAATTAAAATAAAATTGTTCGACAAGCACTTCAAAAAGTGAAAAAAATGAAAAAAAATATTGATCTATAGTCGAAAATGAAGATAAATAATTTGAATTTAAAAATAATCAATCAGTAAATAAGAAAATAAAGGATTTATTGATAACTATTAAGCTTTACAATTTGTCGATAAGTTCCTTTATTATTTTCATTACACCTAACCGCGAAAGTTAACATTGTCTATAATATAAGTTGGTGTGCACACCACCTGAGGTGAGTCACCAATTATATGACAATGTTAACTTAATTTCATTTATTCAATTTTCCAAAAATCGTTTAAAGGTAAGTTTTTGCATTGAAGTAATTTTTAGGACTTGAATTTTGATTTTATATAATTATGAGATCATTATTCAAGTTCTTAAATATTACTGTTAGTCAGCATTCATAATATTGATAATATATAACATTGATAATTAAATTTCAGGTGTTTTTTTAGGAATTTTATGGTATTTTATTTTTATTTATTTGGATTTATTTCGTAAAAATGTAAGTTAGATATTTTTATAATTATAAATAAGTAAAGTAATCACTAAACATTTATTTTTTTAAGACATTTAGTAAAGAATGGATAAAATATTTTTTAAGTTTTTGTAATCTTCTTTCGAATTTTGTCTATTTCTGTAATTCTATGAAAATATTAATTTGTTAAAATAATTTATTAAAATTTACGATTTGCGATTTTTTTCCTGCAAATTCAAAGATGTCGAAGGATCTTCTTCAATATCTGTAAATCTAAAGAAATTTTATATTCTAAATTATTTTATAATTAAATCTTACGATGTATTTACTTCTTTTTCCCTAAAGCTCAACGTAGAGCAGTCGGAATCTGATTCAAAAGTTTTTTTGTACATAATTTTTTAAATAATTTAAAAATATTGATATGTTAATTATATGTTAATCAATCTGAATTTCGCATGAAAAACACTTTACTTAATTTTGTATGTATTTTTCATTATGTGTGCTGTGCTTGTATGCTTAATTATTTTCTCTCACTTTTTAGATTCCTATAATAAATATGTTAAATTTCGCAGCATTAAATTTCTACACACAGGTAAGTTTGTGTGTTCTTATAATATATATTTATTGATTTTTTTTTAGATTATAGATAATGTTATATTTCGCGGTTTATTTCAATTTATTTATAAATCAATATTTGAGTGAAATAAATAAAAAGCAGTGTTTTACATTAAAAACAAACAGGAAACCTCTTTAAATTAAATTTTTTTATTAATTTTTTTTTGTCTTGGGTTTTTCCAACATTGTTTGAGCATGTCTATTAAAATGTGTTTGCGGACGCCCATGATTAAAACATAAATAAAGTATACATAATAAAATTCACTAATAAAATCCACATAATAAACATTTGTTTTATGCTTCTTCCAAAAATTTCTACTAAAAAAGTTTTCGCTATGTAGAAAAAGTAGTTTTAATTTCTTTTCAATAAATTATAAATTATTTATTTAGTTTTTATGTTTATAAACTAATGGAAAAATAGGTCCAACTTTTCTATGTTAATTAAATGACTTTTAATATAGGAAATAATGTAAATCTAGATCCATAGCAAATTTTGAAAATAGCCTTTATTTAAGGATGGAATACATTTTTTAATTTTCTACAACTTCCTGAAAATTAATTACAATTGTTTAAATTGTATGAATATTTTCGGTGTTTTTAACACTAGATTTACGAAACCCGTCAATTTGACGGGTTTCAAATTTCATATCTATTAAATTCTATTGCTACATATATATAATACTGATTTATTATTTTTTGAATACATATGTTGGTTTTTAGATATGTCATGAAATATAGGTAAATATTAATTACTCGTTTCTACCCGCTCCCTCATTTCGTTTATCGAATTAGGTATACCTATTTTTGCGGCTATTTTACCCGTAAATCTAGTGTTAAATAAAAAAATTACAAATAATTATTATTTCTAAATATACTAAAGCTGAACACAAAACAATTTTTACATAATTTAATGTCGTCTAAAAATTGTGAAAATAAATCATTTTTATTTACAAACGACATTTAATACATTTAAAAAATATTTTAAATTTCGCCATTGGCGTCAACTCATTTGTTATATTAACTAATGAAAAAATGAATTTTTTATGTTATTGCAATTAAATAAATTTAAAAAAGTATTTTCCATAACATGTTTACTCTATTAATTATAATACATCTTTTGAATGGTTATAAGCATTTTTAACACGTCCGACCATTCAATAAAATTCTGACCTTGTTCATCATACTCAAAAATGCATCCAATGAAATTCAAACATACAGTGTTGAGGTCATATATAATATAAATATAAAATGAACAAGGTGGTCGAGAGACAACACCGGGCCCAGGAAAATAACTATAAAAGACTGAAAATGTAAATAACAATATATATTTTATAGTATTTATTTAATTTAGCTTTATTATGCTTTATAAATCAGTGTAATAATGCTTGTCGTGTTTTTTTATTTCCAAAATATTTTATCACATTTTCGAAATCAAGTTCCCTCGCTAAAGCCATTTCGATAGCCAAAGTACCCAAGCTATTTAACCGATTTTGACACATAGTTGATCTTAATAAGTTTTTGACTCTCTCCAATGTTCTGAATGAACGTTCCACTTGAGCCACAGTAACTGGTATTGTGCAAAATATTCTCAATGCAATGCAAATATTTGGAAATATGGCACCTATTCTCAGTTCTTTCATTTTATTTAATAAATTTATAGGAAGCAACTGATTTTCATCAAATGTTGCTTGGCAAATTGTTTTCAAATGAATTATTTCACCTGAAATTTCTTTGGCAATATCAGAAGTATACTTATAACATAAATCAATACTACTTTGTATTAACTCAGAGAGCATGATTGCAGTAAGATACAAAGTGAATATGAAAAGTATTAAAATTTGTAATTAAAAAAGCTGATTACCAATTACATATTTAAATTCAAATATAAAAATGGGTCAGAGACAGATGATAAATAACATGATCAAAATGGGATAGATAATTATGCATAGATAAGTAAGAATATAATATAAAAATCTTCAAAAATTGAAAATGATTACATCATCATTATCTCAGAATATATATATCAATAACCGCTATAGTTTATACCGATAAAATATGGGTTGATCATTTTCTTGAGATATCAATGTCAGATATCAATTATTCATCTGTTTAATTGTTCTTTGGTACACTAATCTATAAAACCTAAACGTAAAGATAATTACAACACAAAATATTCTATTAAATGATCAGCTCATACCTCGCGTGAAAGCAACCCTACACCATGATGGTATGATAGGTCGACTCACATAGACCATCTCCAAAATGAATCTGTTATAAACAGAAAAATGTTTTTACACTGTCTGATGCAAGAATTCACACTTGTTAGTGGCATACAGTCAGATTGACAGGACTAATACATCCGGATCTAATTGCATCCATTAAAATTACAAACAAGATTGAACACTTGTTAAAGTTATTTGAGCATTGGTGTACTACTAGCCGTATAAAACCTCCAAAATGTCACGTGGATGCTTATTAAGCATTGCTTATAGCAGATTCAATTTGGAAATGGTGTATTGGATCATCTATCAATTTGTGCATGGTGAAATGAGTACCACCTACTAAATTTTCCTATCATTGAAATATTAGCTCCAGCCTGAAGTGCTTTCACAATGCCTTAGTTCCAGATCTTGCAATTGTTCTCAAATTGTTAATCAATCTGCCTTTGTCATTCCAATTCCAGTGTCGATAATAGTTTAAGTTCCAGCACCTTTATCGGGAATCATTTGAATCATTAAATCCTTTGCAGTGTCGAGAACTGATGGATCTGTTAAGCTTTTGTATTTAATTTTTCAGCATGACACACGGCTTCCATTGCATATTCACCTTGACATAAACTACCATCCAGAGAAAATGTAGTTTTTCGATCATCATATCTTTGAGCCATTATAACCATTTTAAAAGAAACCAAGAAAAAACCTTCAAAAACTTTATTTTCTCAAAATTACGTCACAAAAAGTACTTTTTAAACAAAACTCTACTTTCCCAAAACCAAACAAACAATTAACTTCCAAAACACCGAATCGATTTTATCAAAATCCAAAAATAATTCAAAATACATTGTCCGCGTCTGTGTGCGCATTCATAGATATATACAACTTCAAAACAACGTGCGCACACAGACGCGATAATTAACCTCAGGATTGACCAGTTGCATATGAAATGAGATTTCACTTACGTTAAAAATACAACACTTAAAAATCAATAAATTGAAAATTAAATTTATAAAATATAAAATATTATTTTTAAAGAGGATTAAAGTGACATTAAACAATAATCCGAAACAAACGATTAGACAAATACAATATATAGAGAAAATAACAAATTATTATTGACATTTTTTCACATAAACAATCGCATTATAATATAAAAATTAAATAAAATTTTATTTTTTACAAAATGAAATGTCTAGTTCTGACAATAGTCAAATAGCCAGTCTCAGATCACTGACCAGGCGTAGATAGACAATAATTTTATTTTTAGATAAATTGATATGAAAAACATTTTGCTTTGAGTATTTTACATTTTAACATCAAACTGAATTTTTGTTAATTTTAATGTTTTTATATAAATTTTTTACAAATTTTATAATTTTTGAAAAAATTAAAGTCAGTCAGTTACAGTCATTATATTCAATATCTGTTAATACAACGCAAACAGAAACACTATGAGACAGAGATTTATAGAAAACCAACTGATACTGGTCTCTATACTTCTTCCGACAGTTTTTGTGAATTCAAGTATAAAAATATTAAAATATCCTCAAGATTATTGAAGTCAAATAGATTTTAATTTCATTTCAAAGAGGGTAATTAGTTTAAATAGCAGAGTACTCATAAATAAAGAGTGGAGCCAATAAATGGGTAAAATAATTATCTCAATAAATAACTAGGTCGGCAATTTCGGAATTCCTGTTCCATAACAGAAGCGGAAAGTGGTGGACATTACCAAGTGATAATCAAGTAATCAAGTTAATAAAACTTATGAGGTGTTATTGGAAATTATTAATGAAGGAGAATGAAAAATATGAGTGTCGAATTTTTATCATTTTTAATAATAAAATTGATTAATGATTGGTAAAATTGTGGAGAGTCAAAATCGGAAATCAGTGCACAAATTCTCGTCAAGAATTGGAAAGGTGATTTGGAAAGAAATGTGAATTGATAAAGGGTTGTCAATCTAAAGTGTGAATGCGTACTATATAATTCGACGCATTGACCTGAACACCCTATTAGAACTGACAATGAAAGACATTCTATAAGTCACTTTGAATTCAAAAGAGTATTAGCTTAGTAGTTGTGTGAAACGCAACTCACCTTTGGTACTATACCAACGTCACTAAATGACGGATATGATCTGGGTGGATTAAATTATGCGTTCTCGTGGTACCTATAGAAATGAGGCCATAATTTGAATTTTGACCTATCCAAACTCAGTATATCAAAAATAATTTGAAAGGAAAAAAATATGTTATTTATCAACAAATTAAAAATAAAATTTATTAATAAGACTTGTTAGAATATGAAGCAAAATAAAATAAAATTTTAAAAAATAATAACAAATTAGTGATGATAAATAATTATAAATAAATTTTTATTTCATTTTAAAACAATTAACTTAATGAATAATAATTTTTTTTAAATATTCCTCCTCGCTTAAAAGTTTGGGCGCCCATGTCCAAAACTTATACACTGTCTCGCCATGCCCCTGGTATTTTGTGTATATAAAAACTAATTCAAAATTTAAAACAAATATACTTTCCCACTGATTGACTCCTCGACTCTGATTCCAACTTTCCATTCTTAGCAATATATTCATGATTCATTGTTAAATGGGGTATAAAGGAATTCATTGTGAGAAGCTTTCATTTTATTAATGTTTTTAATTAATTTCAGCCTTGTGGAGTTGATTATGAATTAAAAGTCTACATGTCGGACGGTCCAGATGGCAAGACTCATAAAAGGTTAATTTCAATTTTTTTCTATCATAAAATAATTGTCATATTATTTTTTAAATAGAAAACAGACATAGGAAATTTAGTTTAGGGAAAGGGGAATTAATAGATAAATTATTCAGTGATTCAAACTGTACATATTTATCCAAAGACTGTATTTGCAAATAAACGGCTTGCTAAATTATATGCTCAGGTAAATAGAAAAATACAGATCTTTTGCCGATTTATACAACACCATTCCGAACCATCCGAATATTGCTTGACAGCTTTGAAATTTTTCGGAATAAATTTCCCCTTGATTTCTAATGTAAAATAAAAAATGAAATAAAAGAAATTTTATAAAAAAATAATACGTTCATTTATTTTTAATTAAAAATATCATTATTATATGAAGAAAAAAACTTTTGTTTTGATCAAGAAAATATTTTTGAAAATATCGATAACAAACAAAATATCAGAAATCATATCAGAAAAAAAGATTTTATTAGTATTAATAATAACGGTTATTTTATCAGTAATTCTCAGAAACTTACTGGAATTATTATTATTATTATTATTATTATTATTATTATTATTATTATTATTATTATTATTATTATTATTATTATTATTATTATTATTATTATTATTATTATTATTATTATTATTATTATTATTATTATTATTATTATTATTATTATTATTATTATTATTATTATTATTATTATTATTTTAATTATTATTGTTATTATTATTATTATTATTATTATTATTATTATTATTATTATTATTATTATTATTATTATTATTATTATTATTATTATTATTATTATTATTATTATTATTATTATTATTACTATTATTATTATTTTATTATTATTAATTAGGAATTCAGTGAGGTTATTAATAAGAAAATTAACCTTTGCAACTTCAGATCCTGGTCCTCAACAGTTTCAAGAAGTTACAAAGGACTTTAAAATGTGCGGTGGTAAAATAAGATTAGAAACTAGTCTAGACAAAGAAGTAAATAATTAATTATTTAAATGATTTTAAATACTAATTAAATTATAATTAATTTTAAAAACTCATTTAGATTTTTCAAATTTATCATACATGATTTGTCTAGCAAAATTATAGTGGATTTTCATAATTTAATAGAAATTTATTTAGTTCTATATTCTTTTTTTAGCAAGATCCTTTATTAAATTGTCAGAAAAACAGAAAGATTTTCTGATGACCAATATAAAAATTCAATAGGGTAGGTAACCCTACTGGAGACCTCCTCTTTATTAGATTTTGAATGTGATTTTTCCTTTTGTAAACTGGATTTGTCAAAAGCTTAGTTCCTTTACTATTTGATCTTATTTGTTCAATGTGCCACTGATTTCTCTATTCTCCTTCGAAAGAATTTTAATTTTGTTTAATTTTATATTATTTATTTTAATTTGTTTAAGAAATATTACCACGGAGAATCAATTGCAGTAAATGTCACTGTAGACAATACTTCCAATAAAATTATCAGGAAAATAAGACTGCAAGGTTTGCTTTTTTTGTATTTTTTTGTTTTAATTGGTTTGCATTTAGTTGTCCAGCTTGCTGATATAATGCTGTTTACGAGAGCCATGTACAAATGCGTGGTAGATGAAATGGAAATTGAGTACGAATTCTCATTAAAATAAAAAAAAGAAAAATAATATGCTAAAGTATAGAGAAAAAAAACTAGTTTGTTAAAAATTTTTAAAAAAATTTACCCAATATCCCCAAAGTTATGGTAGTAATAGACTCGTGCAAGGCAGGGATTTGCACATTAGGATTTACATAAATTAAAGAAAATTTTAAAATTAATACCTTTCTATGCCCGATTACATTTCTCCTGGAAATTCTCAATAAATTATTTTTAGAATATTAATTATAATAATATTTTTTTGCTAGTTTTTAAGACTTTCAACTTAATATATCAAAACTTTATATCAAAAAATGTCTCTCGCAGACAAAATAATCCTTTTTACATTTAAAAATAAATAAATGATTAATTTTAATTAAATTATATTTAAAAAAGAAATTTTAATGACTTCTTTGTTTAAATTAACCCTTTAAGCTCTGCCGGTGACATTGCTAAACAATGTTTAGTAAACATTGCCATTAGCCTACTGAATGATAATGCACTTTTTGTGTCAGCCACTAGATGTCACATCTAAAAGATATTTGTCCAGGAGTTGTTTTCAAAATCAAACATTTAATTATATTTAAATATAAAAAAAGATTTTGTGATCATGGGAAATACTTGAGGTATCGAAGACAAGTAGAGCAATACTTAGAGAAGATTTCTTCACATATTTTATTTTACAAATAAGTTGCCAAAACCAGTAACTCTAAAGTCACAATTACGAATTTTTTGATGATGTGCTTGTTGAAGGATTTTCAATAAAGAAAAATTCCCTTTAGATTAAAATAAGGAAAGTATAGTTTTTGAATCTACAGTTGTGAAAGTTTAAAGGAATTCACTTTTAATGATTCAGAATTTACATTCGAGTCCAAATTTGGATTAGAAAGATCAAGAAAAAACATTTCACCATTATTATTATTATTAGAAGCTGCTACACATCTTCTAAGTTATTTTTTATATCCGGTTCTTAAGTTAACTTCATAATTCCAAGTATTTATTTAATGAATTATTGTATAATTTTCAAACAAATTTTCAGCGTTGAATAAAAGATTTTCAAAACCATTTATTAAAATTTCGATTATTAGGATTCTCATCCGTTAGAACATTAATATATGTTTGCAAATCACTAAATAATATAATAAATTTTATTTAATAAATTATACACTCAAAAACGTGTCTTTCCTTTTGTTTCTTATTTAAACAAATTTCAATTTTTCTTTTAAAATATTTTTCGATAAAAATATTTTTAAAAATGTTAAATTTCAATCTTCTTTTAAAAATATTTTTAAAATTTAATAAAATTTCTAATTAAAACTTTTAGAATCTTCTATCTTCCTTATATCTCTTTCTTTAGAAAGTTTTTAACTTTTTCCACGTTTCTTTCAAACTTTTTACATTCTAGTTTCTTAAAATGTATCGTCTGTCATGCACTTTCTTGATCACTTTATATGGTCCCTCATATCTGTCCTGGCTTTTGTTGAGTGTTTCTAATTTTACTAACACATCTTCTCCTACGTCAAATTTCCTCCTTGTTTGTTCTTCTTGTTCTTCCTTTACTTGTTTTTCTTTTGACCCGTACCATTTTCCCCTGCTAATCTTTTTTTCCAAACACTATCTCTGCCGGGCTTTTTCCTGTCGTTTTGTGTTTGGTTGCATTTAATGTAAATTCGACTTCTGGTAGTATCTCTGCCCAATCCGTCTTCCTTCTGTCTCGTAAAGTAGCATTTATCAGCTCTCGTATTGTCCTGAATTGCCTTTCTATCTGTCCATTTGTTTGGTGATGACATGGACTCGAAAAACATATATATATATATATATATATATATATATATATATATATATATATATATATATATATATATATATATATATATACAAATTCAGAAACCATCCGAGCGCTCAAGGACGCCACTGATTTTAATTATCTAGATTTTATTAGATCTGAAATAAAATTTTCATATAGTTTTATATGATTATTTAACCGGTTTTACCGAACAATTTTTTACCAAAATTTAATCTTTAAATTTAAAAAGAAATTATTGGAAGTTTTTTCATTATTATTTTGACAATATTTCGTAGTAATTTTCAAAAAAAAATTATTATTTACTAATTTTTCTACTTACTTAATAATTTACTTTCATAATGCTTTCATAAAATCTCATGCTTAAAATAAATGATAATTTAAGCGTTTTTCTGCGAATAATGTATTTAATACAAATGAAAAAATTTTCGACTATAAGATAGCCTTTTTCAAACTTATAGTCGAAAAGTTTTTCATTTGTTTAAAATTTAATTAATGCTCCTACCTAGAAATTATCACCTTATAAATGTCTAAATAATTAGAAAGATTTTTGGTTAAAAAATACATATTAAATTACATTTTATTACATTTAAATTAAAATTAAAAGTTTTTTAAAAATAATTTATAAATAAAAAATTTTTTTTTTAAAAATATAAAAGGAATAAAAAATGTAAAAAAATTTATTTGGCATGCAAAATAAAACTTATTATTTTAAACGCGAATTTTAACAATTGTCGTAATAACAATAGTAGTAATAATAATTGTGATAATATTATCATTATTATGTAATGTTATGTTTTGGGTGATGGGGTTGAATTCTAAAATCAAAAAGGTGATGTTATTGTTGTTTGTTGTTATTTTTCTATGATAAACATAAATCAGATTTCAAAAAACACTAAAATAAAAAAAAACGATCGAAAATAAAAGAAAACAAAATTTTATTATCCAGAAAAGATTAAACAAATTCAATATCCACAAAATAAGGAAGAATTTTAATCTGCAGTACAAAATCCATTAATCGGTGTTTTTTATATTCACGAATTTTTGGTAGACCTATTTTCAAGTGATTTGAAGTTTTTATTATTATTATTATTATTATTATTATTATTATTATTATTATTATTATTATTATTATTATTATTATTATTATTATTATTATTATTATTATTATTATTATTATTATTATTATTATTATTATTATTATTATTATTATTATTATTATTATTATTATTATTATTATTATTATTATTATTATTATTATTATTATTATTATTATTATCAAAGACTTAATAAAATACCCATTCTGATATAGAAATTTTATCGTCGTCAATTATTAATATTGGACCATAATTTTGTGAAAAGTTAAAATTTAAGATTTCGTTTTTGTTAGGTAATATTGTAGTCTGATTTATCTCTTTTTCTTGAATTTTTATTTTCGGAGTTAACAATTTATTCGACGACAATTTACAGCTTTTTATGGATTCATATTTTTGTATTTGATTACTTTTATCAACTGACTGGATAAATTTTAAATCTTTATCAGCATTATTTAAATAATCAACTTTAGGTTGTTTTAATGATTTTAAATTTTTTAATAAATAATTTTCTTCATCTTCCTCATTTGAATACTTTCTTTTTCTAATCTTACTATCTAATATTTTTTTAATATTATTATCTTGGTATTTGGCTGAATTTCTTTTCATATTTTTCGTTAATTTCAATATCCATAAATTCTAATAAAAGCACAATTAATTGATTATATTTTAATAAATCCATTTTCTATTGGTCAAAAATGATTAAAAAATGTTTTTTGAAAATAAACTTTTTAATTTGATTTATAAAAAATTTGAATTACTAATAAATTTTTAGGTCTTTATAAATGAGTTTCTTTAAAACCAAATGTTTGTTTTAGGAGTTTTACCTTGGTACATTCTTTTTTGATTTCTTGGTGTCCTCTACAAAAAAATGAGTGAAATAATATGTTTTGTTTGATAATGGAAAGGTGTAAAATTGAATTTAAATAAATTTTTAAATTATTTTAAATTAATTTGTATTAAAAGTTATTGTTATTAAATTTTTATAAAGAGTATTTAAACCAATATTAAAATCTATGAAAGTATAGTGCCTCCGCTTTGTAAATTTTTATATTATATTATAATATAAATTATTAAATAAAATAAAATTTCTCTCAGTTTTATGAACTTAAAAATAAATTATTATTAAAAATAATAAATCATATTGATAAATGTATTATAATTATTTAAGTTTGTTCATTACTCAACTGTGTTTTTCAATATTCTATAAATTGATAATCTGTTAATGCACTACTAAAACTTACTAATTTCTCTACCTAATTCATAATTAATTCTAATAACCTATTAATTTTGAATTCTAAAATTTAATAAAACTTATGATTTTTATCGTTTAAATATAATTTAAAAAAATATAATTTAAAAACTTTGTAAGTTTAATTTTAATCTATTTTAAAAAAATATGATTTTTAGTTATAATAAATGAAGTTTTTATAATTTTTGAAAATAATGAATGGTAAAATGAGAATAATTGTCAAACTCAAACACTTTTAAAATAATAAAACACCCATGTTGAAATGAAAATTAAGTAAAATAATTAAATATTTCAAATTACAAACTAATGACATAAAATATAGAGTTCTAATTTTTATTCACAAAAGATCTGCTTTGAATTGATTACTAACACCGAGCAAACAACTATATACCAAACAACTATCTACTAACAACTATCTACTAACAACAAGATACCGTCTACATAGTACAAGATATCAACAACAACAACAACAACGGGCTACCTACTACTAGATACTAACAACAAGATACCGTCTACATAGTACAACGGGCTACCTACAACTAGATACTAACAACATGCTACCAACTACTAACAACCTGTTACCATCTAGGTACTACAAACTAGCTACCAAATCCCTAACAACTATCTACTAACAACCAAGTACTTACAAATTAGCCACTAAACAACACCCCATTTACCCTCAAATACCTAATAAGAGATTATATTTTTTCATTGATTGATCATAATTCTTCATCGACTCCAACCAAATTTGCCTAAATAAAATACGGTTTCTACACATTTTATCGACAAAACCTTTGAAAAAATTAACCATAATGAATTTTGTACTGTAGATTAAAATTCTTCCTTATTTTGCGGATCTTGAATTTGTTAAATCTTTTCTGGATAATAAAATTTTGTTTTCCTTATTTTCAATCGTTTTTTTTATTTTAGTGTTTTTTGATTTATGTTTATTGATATTTATCATAGAGAAATGACAACAAAGAAACAATTATTGTAGTGACTCTGAGTTTCAAATTAATAAATATCAATTAATAGATTAATTAAATTAGATTAAATTAAAATGATTTTTTAAATATTAAAAAATAACATTAATTCTTACTAAAGTCTATTCAAAAAAATATCAAACTATTCGAGAAGCTGAAACCTTTGCTTTCCAAGCTGAGATCTCTCAGTTGATGAACTTGATCATCAAAACTTTCTATACAAACAAAGAAATCTTCCTTAGAGGATTGATTTAAATCCCAGTACTGCCCTTGATAAAGTTCGTTACAAGAGCTTGACTGACCTATCAGTCTTGGATGTCAAGAAATATCTAATGATTAAAGTTATTCCAGATAAAGATTATAATGCTTTGACGTTGTACGATACTGTAGTTGGTATGACCAAAGCTGAACTCATCAACAATATTGGTACAATCGCCAGATCAAATATCAAAGCTTTCATGAAAGCCTTGACTGCTGGAGAAGATATTTCTATGATCGGTCGAATTTGGTGTACTTGAGACAGTATTTAGAAGAGAAGCCTCTGCAATTGATTGCCTATATTAGGATATGGCCCACGTACTTTTGAATCTAAGTATTCAAATTCTAGTATTTGGATCTAAGACGATGAAAGATTTTACAAAATCAATGGGATTTACACTAAGTCCATATCACCATATACAAATGGTGTGATAGAACGTCAATTCAGGACAATAAGAGACTATATAAATGCGTCATTAAAAGAAAAAAAGTAGAACAGATTGGGCAGAGATCATACCAGAGATTGAATTTACTATAAATGCAACATTCAGAAATCAATTGGACGAAGTCCCGAAGAAGTAATATTTGGAAGAAAAATAGCTTGAGAACAATTTATAGTAAAACGACGATTTCACAAAAGAAGATACAAGAGAAACAACGCAGACAAAGAGACCATTCAATATTGGAGATGAGGTTCTGGTAAAAGTCGAATCAAGAACGAAAGACAAGGAAAGATACAGAATAATGCAGAAGATCCATAATGGCCGATATCTGCTACAAGACCAAAGTGGGAAAATGCTTCAAAGAAATGTTGAAAAGATGAAGAAATTTCTTAAAGAAGAGGGATGTGAGGTGTTTTCAGCTGAGAGTTAAATATTTCAAAAAATTATTAAGATAATTTTAAATGATAAATAATTTTTATTTAAAATAACTTTGAAAATAATTTTTAAACTGAAATTTTTAAATTAAACAAGCTTTTTAACCGGATCATTTTTAAATAAATAAATTATCATTATTATGTAATATGAAATTCAGGATGATATTTCCCAGTAGCTCTTCAAACCGCTCTAGGTCTTCCAATACATTGAGTCTCACTAGGAAGAACCTCTGCACCGCGTCCAGCATTATTGAATATGATCGTTCTGGTCCCCCATTCTCTCGTCCAATAGTTTCATTAGTAGTGTCTAAAATAGGAATCCTAGGCCCCCACCCTATATTCGCTCGTAAAAAAAAACAAAACAAGTTTGTTTTTTTATCCTCGATCACCCTTCGGGAGGAGTTGGGGCGACCTAGGATTTCTATTTTAGACACTACTACAAATCCATATTTTATCGTTCCCCAAGAATAATAAAATTATTATATATTATGGGTATATGGCTTCAATAATTCAAGGACTTAATAATTTTAATATACATGTATACAATGATTTAATAATTTTAAAATAAAAATAATTTCAATAATGTTGGGTACCTAAATTTTATTGGTACCCAAGAATAAAAAA